>JABUQX010124160.1:27500-32845 GCA_015478945.1 Trachelipus rathkii | reverse complement strand
CTTTAGTGCACTCTCTCTTATCTTAGCAATGCTTTGCAAAAGAAGGACTTTAGTATGACCAAAGTCATCCCACTAATTACTGGAACAAAATTGCACCTGCAAAATATTGCAAATCAGTGTGGGGACGTTAATAGTGACTTACAAAAAAACATTCGGTGTGAAATAATGGAGGAGATTGCATCTGAAGTGCGCCTGATT
Organism: Trachelipus rathkii; assembly: GCA_015478945.1. NCBI lineage: Eukaryota > Metazoa > Arthropoda > Malacostraca > Isopoda > Trachelipodidae > Trachelipus > Trachelipus rathkii. Next base: position 32,647 of record JABUQX010124160.1, on the reverse strand, counting down.
TCTGATGAAGATAAGAAAAATGCATTTAAATGATGAAACAATATACTGCGATTGTGTTAATCGAAGAAATTGGAAGAAGGTTCAACCGGGACAAATCAATTTGATATAATGATCATTTGCTTAGTCGCTTTGAGCGTTTCAGTCATTAACAAATTTCCGGATATTCGTAGTAGAAAACTTTTGTGACAGATTTCCGATGTTTAATGCGGAAGGTGTACTAGCTGACCTGAAATCCTTAATTTTTTATATCAATTTCATGCTCGAAAGCGAAATATTGAAAGCAGATTGATAGCCCATTGTTCGAAAATATTTTGAAGCGGACGTGGGGATATTTGCGAGTTAACCAAAAAGCTCTGTGAAATCGTTTCTTATAGTTCATTTCCGTACATAGCCTGCGCGTTAAAAGATCGTTCCAGTACTATAAACCCGATACTAAGTAAGGACAAGAAAGTAGAATGCTTGGCACAGAAACCTTTAATTGCATTTGTATGATGATAAGCTTTGAGGGGTCTGAAATCCAACTGATGATTTCTAAAAAAAAAACAGTAGACTGTATGCGAAGGAAGAAAACTCGTCGTATACGTTCCTTTATAACTTACTTCTTTTAATACCCCTAACCTTAGCTAAGGTACTAACAGTTTGGGGTGATACGGGCCACGACAAGTGTTATTATACTATTATATATATATATTATATAAATATATATATATATATATATATCTATCTTCATACTATATATATATAAATATATCATATATATATAATATATATTATATCATATATATTATATATAATTTATTTTTACCAAAGCAATCTATTTCCTTATTTTGAAAAAGGTACATATTTTATTCATCTTTATATATTTTATATAGTAATATTTCTCTTATAATAATGTTTTCGTTACCCCTTATTGTTATTTTATTATTCTAACTTCCCAATATATAAATTTCACTGAGTTGATTGCCTAATTTTTGCAAGTAAGGATTTGGTTATATTTCGGATATTTACTTATTCAGTAAGACAGTAACTAATAAGACTGAATAGTTGACGGGGACAAGAAATATCTTATTCCTTTTATTTTTATGTAAATTATGTTATACTTATTGTGTTGCCCCCGAATCTCAGTAAAGCCCCCCCGGGAGAAAATTTCGTCTTGAAAGCAAACACTGTTATATTATATTATATATACTTTATATATATCATATATATATATATATATTATATAACAATACATATATCTATATATATCTATGTATAGACTATATAGTACCTATATATATATATATATATATATATTATAATTGAAAATACTTTAATAATAGTTTGATAAGTCTCAAGTTTGGAATTTCTCTTTTTCTTAAAGGCGGGGTTTATGGAATATCTGCATGAATCAATTAAATGAAGAAATGCTAATTTTGCAATTACCGTTAAGCTTTAAAGTAAATTAAATTTCACTTTTTAAAAAAATGATTTATCATCTAAAAATTTCAGGAAACCCTGAAAACTTCCCGTATTCAGGAAAACATTAATCAGACAAATTTTCTACGTTTTTTCTAAGCATGCAAGTGGAGCTGTGATAAAATGTGTTTTAATGAAATTGTTACTTTTATTTGCTGTTGCATATTATTTTCTCAGCCAAAATGTTTGTCAGATTTATATTATATATTATCTATACTATATAATAGATATATTATATATATATTATATATATAATAATATAATATATATAATACATATGATATATATATATATATATATATTATATATATATAGTTATATATATATCGATATAAATATATATATATTATATATAATATACTAATATATATATATATTAAAGTCAATATATAGATATATATTAAAAAAAACAAATTTATATATATAACTATATTATATATATACATATACATATATACTATATATATATATATTATATATATTAATATATAGTATATATCTATATTATAGTATATATATATACTTTATATATATATATATTACTTATATTATATTATTATATTAATATCTATATTACTTATATATATGTTTATATACTATACTATAATATATTATATATATATATATACTATATATATACTATATATTATTATATATATATATAGTATATAGTTTCAAAAAAGATATTTGGAAAACACCATACAAGTGGTATTTAAATATAAGTAATCCAGAATTTTCACGGCTTTCGATTCAGTGTCAATATATCGTAATATCCGTAAAGCTGTTTTTAGAGCTCTGAACATTGTAAGCTATTGGAAGGTTACGATGCTGATCGCCCTGAATATGCTAAATATTCGATAAGGAATGTTTGAAGAAGTAAAGTCCTAACTCGTAAACGAAGGGAAATATGATGTTACTTTATTAAAATATACCAAATCAACCTTTTTATAGGTCACATAAAACATATATTAATTTTTGAATTTTTCTAACATAATGATATTTTGATAACTAAATAGTTCTCCTCGTTGCATCATGTGGCAGTATCGTGCATCGTTATTGGACTATTCATAACGATCCAATTCATATTAGAGATATAACACTCTATCATAATCGATATAAAGACAAAACTACAGTTATGTCATTGCAATTTTTCTCACGAAATACATTTACATTTTTCAGTTAAGATTATCATTATCTATGTATAAGAGAAAGAACAGAGCAAAACTATTTTGCCAAAACTAATATTTTATTGGATTAGAAGAAGAAAATATATAAAAAAAATATATATTCTACTTTTATCAATCAATTAAACTACTATATATATAACTAGGTATAATACATCTCTATTAGTATACTATATATATATATAATTATATATATATACTTATATACTATATTATATATAGTATATATATATATATATATATATATATGATATATATATATAGTATTATATATATATATCAATAAGAATATATCAATTATAATAATACCTATATATATATATAATTATATCTATATATATATATAATATATATATATATATATATATCATATATATATATCTATATATTATATATATAATATATTAATATAGCAAATATTATATATATATATATATCATATATATTAATACTATACTATATATTACTACTCTGTATATATATATACTAATAATTAATATATGTATATATATCTTATATATACTATATATATATATACTATATATATATATACTATATATTATATATATATATATATTATATATATATATATATATATATATGATATATATAACCATATATTTATATAATTATATATTAATATATCTATATATATATAAATATTCAGTTTTGAATTAAACAAAATTCGAACAACTTAAGTTAAGAAGCATAGAAAAAAATAGTTTAAAATATAAGGAAAGTCAAGAATTCACAAATGCCTGTGAGGTTGTTCCAAACCTTAACTATTTATTTAATTACACATGCCCATTTATATTTCAGCATGCAAACTCACACCGCACCTTTTGCGTCTGTCAATATTCTCTAAACAAAAGTAAAGAGATCTTATATATATTTATACATATATATATATTCTATATATAGTACTATTATACTATTATTATATGATATCTATATAGTTATATATATATATAATATATAGTTATTATATTATATATATATATATATATATATATATATATATATATATTATCATATATATATACTATATATATACTTTATTATAATATATACTAAATATTATTATCATATATATATATATATACTACTTCATATATATATATATATATATATATACTATATATATTATACATATATATATACTTATATATATATATATATGCATATACTAATATAATATTATATATATATATATATATATATAGTTATATATATTATAATATATATACCCACTAACAAAAGAAAAACTATAACTAAAGAAACAGACAAACTGGAATAGTTCACAAGTTCAAAAATAAAAATCTCATAAATAATAATAATAATAATAATAATAATAATAATAATAATTCACATGGAAATACGTTATTACCTTCCTAGTATTTAAATTTTTAAGTTTATTTTTAATATTTGGTACAAAACTTAAATAAAAAACACCTGTTTGGACATTCATTAAATTATATCTTGAATCCAAAAAGATTCATTTACTTAATTATTCAATTATTTAAATTAAGGCTTAATTAATTATATTAATTCAAAATAAAATTTGAAATATTAAAGTTAGCAATACATGAGCATTGTTCCTTTTTTTTTTTTTTATCATTTTTAAAAAGGGTTTGCGAATTAATTAATTAAGTTAAGAAATTATTTATATTTCATTGTAAAATTTTAATCAAATAAAATAAAAAAGTTTACCTTAAATTTCCACTGATTTTTGGAATGACGTTCTCTTCGAGTAGTATAGTTTTGCTTCATTCATCTTCAGAGGTTGGGATTTATTTTAGCTGATTTTATTATTATTATTTCAGTTATTATTATTATTATTATTATCTTATTTTATTATATTATTATTATTATTATTTATTTAAATTATTCTTTATTATTATTTATATTATTAATAAATATATATAAAGTATTCAGCGAAGTCAAGGAGAAGAAAAAAAAGAATTTTCATTTGCATAATATATAATAATGATAACGATGAAGATTAATGATTGGATGTTTCGTCGTGGTCAAATCATTATGAAGATTTTCTTCGCATGTTTATAGGGCGACAGGGCTAGCAACACGCTGTCCTTTCCTTTTGCTTGCATACTCTTGGACCAGCGTTGGTATCTTTATGCGGGCCATAAGCACAGCTTCCTTCTCGGAGAGCTCTAGGAAGGCATTTTGAGCCTTTAATGGGAGAAGATGCTCAGTTTCTACTGAAAGGGCGGAAAAACCCCTACCTGAGAGTCGTTTTAACTTTGGGGGACTGGCATCCACACGTTGCCGAGAAATGGCTTTCTTGGAGTGTTCTAGGGTTGTGAGCTTTTCGGGCCAGAAGGGAGAGACGTCTGGATCCACTGGACAGGGCAGAAAGCTCTTCCTGCGGAGTGTGTTATAGTTATAGATATAGATATATATATATAATATATATAATATATAGTATATATAATATTATATATATAATATATATATATATATATATATATATATACTATATATAAT
>JABUQX010124160.1:12500-22500 GCA_015478945.1 Trachelipus rathkii | reverse complement strand
TCATATAATATACTATATATATATATTATATATATATATATACTACATATATATTATATAATTATTATATTTGACTATACTATTTTATAATATACTATATACTATAATATACTATACTATATATATTATATATATATTAATATATATTATAATATGTATCATGATAATACAGCAAAAAAAACGAAAAAAAAACATGTATAATATATAGTATATATGCTATCCATATATCACTAGCTATATATATATATACTACTATATAATATTATATATATATTGATATCTCATATAGTATATATATATATATATCAGTATATTATACAAACAACCTTACTTATATATATACTATTATATATATATAGATATAATATATAGTATATATATATTATATATACTATATTATATATATATATATATATACCTATAATATATATATATATATATATCATATATATATATATATATACCAATATATATATAATTATATATATATATATATATATATATATATATATATATATATATTATTTATATAATATGATATATTATATAATATATATTTATATATATTATATATATATATATATAATAATAATATATATAATATATATATATATATATATATATATATATGAGCAAAAATATTACTACGTTATTAAATGACAAAGCTTGTGAGCAGACATGCACCGCGTGCCTTGAAATCCTGACACCTATGTTAAAAGACGGACATACATATCTTATGTGTACCTTTAAATATTATTTGATTGTTAGTGAGACACGGCTTTCCCAAGATGGGAGGAGCCGTATTTGAAAATGTGAGGTGCGTAGGCATTTGAAAATGCCTGCACAAAGACTGGCCTACAACTAGGGCTCGGGTTGTCTGGTGCTTGCGCATGCTATCCCTATATCAAGCTTATTGAATTAATTCTTTGTAAATCATCCAATTATAAATTAACAATCATTCATTATTGTTCAATTTTGGTGGTATATGACACTGCGTAATGTAAGCGACCTCACCAATTCAAATACGGGTCCTCCATCTTGGGGAAGCTTCTCTAACATCAAATATATTAATGTTTGTACAGAAAAGTCACAGTTATGGATGTCCGTCTTTTACATAGGTGTACAGTTATTTCAGGCACGCTGTTGCATTGCTCACAAGCTTATTATTTAATAATACGTAGTATATTTTTGCACATTTGGTGATTCCGGTTGAAAAATAGGCTGCTCATAAACACAGGTAAATACCTTTGTTTATGTTTACAGAATTTCCTTCACCTAACTTTGAGAAGGAGCAGAAAGAGCATGCATGGAAGAAGAGTAAAAGAAGAACGGAACTAAAAAAGTAAATATTTAAAAAAAATATAATTTAAATAATTAAACTGATAGGCGAAATTTACAAATATTAATCAACAGTATGTATATAAATCTAAGTTTTCGCAAGTCTCCCATATTTTATCTTCAGCTCTCTTCGTCTCATCTCTCTTCTTAAAATAGGTTTTCTAAGCACCAAATAATATCTTTCTTCTTTTATCCCTAAAACTTCCCGAATTCTTTATTATTTTTTAAATGAAATAATATCAACCATCCGTTCATTGGCTAATAATGGGAAAGTATATCTTTTTTATCTTTCATTATGCATTTCTTTATTCATTTTTTTTCTTTTAACTCCTTGCTTTATCTTTAATTTTTTAATCCCCTTTCTTTATACCCATTTTTTTTTATTTATTTTCCTTGTTACAGCTATGTCCTTTAATCTAATATCATTCTAACTATTATTAAAACAAACTAATTCAAAATTCAATTATTTTCCTAAATCTTATATCAAATAATACATTCCATATTTACCATCTATCCTTAAAACTATTTTACCAAATCTATAAAAATTATTCTATCACTAAACAATACATATAACTATCTCAACCATTAACACAAAATACATTCATAACAACTAAAAAAACTAATAACTAACTCCTATACTTGTAACAAATTTCCAATGTCAATAATAATACACCCGCTATCTTCACGATAAATATTAATAAACTAATTTCACTCTCTAACTATCAATATAAACACATATCTCACTCTAATCCTTCCACCCTTAAATATATCCAAAATCTCCCCATTATAGTACATAAAAACTTTAAACTACCTATTAAAATCTTAAACACTATTCATCACAAAAAAGTTTACCACTCTCAAAATATAATCAATATATCAATCATCCCTAACCCCACTCTATTAATACTCAATTAACTAATTACTTATTATCAACCATATATATATTACGACTATAAAAATATAACAAAAAAGCCATTCATACCACCAACCTTACACAAACATTTTATCATATAATATATTCATCAAACCTTCAATCCTAAGATTCATTATTAGATAAAATATTTAAAATATAAAAAATATAAATCTCTTATCTTATTCTACACTACACTATATCCATTTTCACCGTCTAAGAAAAACCCCTGAAAATTAACTCCCCTTTTTTTTAATTTATTCTCTTAAATCTTATGCCTTTCAAATAGATAATCCTAATAATTGGATAATTCAATACTCTTAACTATCCGCCACACTCTAGCGCTCCGCTTCCCCATCTACTCCCTATTCTCCTTATGCTTTTCCGTAATAAACATATTGTATTTTCCGTAGTACGTTTATTACATATATGAACTAACAAGAATCCAACATGCATCTTAATCATCCCCGCAAAATTCAAACTGTGTGAAACCGCAATACGTGAGCACGCCAACATCCAAACAGCCTGACCAACAAAACAAGCGCAGCCACTACGAGAAAACACACGAAAACACACCGCAAAAAAAACCAAGTACACAAACCAAGAAGGGAAGAAGATAACCAAACCCGACAGTAGCCGCAGACACCAACCCTCGACCCCTATGTTGTAGGCCAGTCCTTGTTGCAGGCATTTCTTCAAATGCTCGCCAACCTCACAATCAATTACGGCCTGTCCCTCCCACTCTTTGGGAAGCCTTCTTCTCGATCCATCTATTCAAAATAGTATTTCAAATTTTCGTACAGATAAGACGCTACACATAAGATATAGCATGTCCGTCTTTAACATAGGCTGTTAACAGGATTTCAGGCAGCGTCTGTGCTACAAGCTTTGTTAGTTTAATCACACGCTAGTAATATTTTGGCCCACATTTTGGTTGATTCCGGTTGTCTAAGGAAATCTCAAGCTGTGCCTCTCATTAAAACACAGTGAATATACACCTTTGTTTATGTTTTTTACAGATACTTCCTTCACCTAAACACTTCTGAGCAATGGGTCAGGAAAGGAGGCATGCATGTACGAAGAAGATAAGTAAAAGACCTACATTCCCAAGGACATCCGGCATCTAAAACTCACAGTAATAGAGCGAAATACATCTACGATCTATTAGTTCATAACTAGTCGAATGTTAATAAACAATTACGTATTGATATTTTGCTCGTCAAAAGTCTCTCATATCTTTAATTTTTCTTCTAACTTCTGTCTGCGTTCGTGTCTCTGCCTCATTCTCTTCTACTTCTAAGTCAGGTTTTCTAGAACGATAATCCTTTTTCTTCATTTCTATCGGCCTTCAAACTTTCCCGATCGGCCGTAATGTGACCGGAAAGGAAACCACACCGGGTGCGAATGCTTTCATCAATAATTGAAGAAAGAGTTATATTCTTTGATGCTTCTCCATGTATGCCTCGTGCAGTTCGAGTCGTGCGCGTGGGAAGGCGAAACGGTCGGTTCGGTGGCCCGCCGTGCATAACATCTAAGACTCATCCCTTAGACAGATATAGACGGTGCCAATCCTACTCGGACAACTACACACCATATCACAGTAAGTATTATCTTATAATGTTACAATGCAGCATTCTAATTTACTCTTAACAACTCTCAAAGATATTCGTGAACTGAGATTTATTTTCCAAAAATTTTGTAGCAGTAAATAGTTAAGGTGGGAATATATCAAATAGGATGTCACATTCACACCTTTCACTATGTACTGTCTGGCCATTTTAAATACTTAAGACTTTACATAAGCATATGATATATAAAAGCTCAATTATCATCATTGGCGTGCGTGTTTTGATATATATTATAAAACAAATCATTTATTTACGCTTAAATATGGTAAGGCGTAAACATTCTATTCAGATTTTGAAAGCAAGCATCCCACATCTTTCCCTTTTTGAAATCTCATTCAGTTATATTCTTGGACGCATGCGCGCCCGCTCAAACTGAACTTTAAAAATTTCCGTTCAGGGAAATCTCCGAGTTGCCAGCTATCAATTTTTCATTCTACGAAATATTTGATATTTGCCTAATAGTAATCAACATATATTAAAAATGTATATTTGCATGCAAACAAAAGGAGATATTATACCCGACTTATTTTTAAATGACCAATTTCAAACCCGGCTTGTACATATGTATTATTTAACAGGATAAATTATTTGTTTAAATAAAAAAAAGTTTTTTTTTCTAGAATGATAAAGACATTGAAGCTATTAAATCTACAATAAATTTCATTTATCTAAATAATAGTTCGACATGGTTTAACAAAATAACAACATACTATCATTGCTTATCATTGCCGTCAGACAACTGTTACCTAGGATCCGGTCTGATCTTAAAATTTTTAATGACACTCAATTGAAAGCATGTTTAACTCTATCAAATACATGTAACTCAGCCGATAAAGTGTAAAATTCATATATAGATACATCAATGGTAAAGAAATATTTTTAATTGTTATGGTGATTCTTACGATGGTTTGCATTCATTTTAAAAGTCAACAACTGTTACACTATTAAAAAGTATATTTGACATGGAGACAAGAAAGTTAATATTATGCATTATTGGTTCAATAACTAACGAAGCTTTAGAATACAGTAGCCATTTTTCATTTTAGGCCCTTTAACATTAATATAAACTCAATTTTTTGTAATTTTGTATCATTTTTGTTAATAAAAGTATTTAGATTTTCAAATTTTCTTTTTTTACGTAAAAGCATTCTCAATGTACTGTTCCCGTTGAATATTTTCATTATTATTACTATATTTCTATATATTTATTATTCTTATTAATTATTATTATTATTATTATTCTATTATTATTATTATTATTATTATTATTATCTATTATATTATTATTATTATTATTATTGATTGATTATTATCTATTATATTATTATTGGAATTATTATTATTATTATTATTATTTATTCATTAAATTACTTATTATTATTATACCTTTAAGTCTCTGAGATTATAACTGCTTCTGAAATACCTTAATTATTTTTACCACAAATCTAGAAGTTTATGCTGACCTTCTTTTATGGAAATATTGCTAATTTGTCTCTTCCTTCTTCAACCGTTACAATGTAGTCTTTCCTTTAATTTTTGGGGGTTGGAGAGCGTTCAGTTGGCGATACTGGTAACGAGAAGGAGATCACCCCCATTTCTGGGGGAAAGGAGACATATTCCGGTATGAGGACGACTTCCTTATCTTCCCCACTCTTTTCATGTTGTTTGGAAGAAGCTGTTGTTTTGACAGGTTTCTTGGGTCGAGTTTGTTTTGGCTTTTTTCTGTTAGTGAGAGTGTTCGTTTGATCAGCCCATCACCAACTTCCAAATGTAATGTTGTTTCTATAATAATTGGGCCGCACTTTTTTTTCTTGTCCTAAAACATGATAGTTTGTTGGAGAATCCTTCAAATGTTCTTGGGTGGTGACGTCTTCTGTAACTACCGCGTCCTTTTGTCTTTTTTGTGTTTTTGTTATTTTTGTTTTTTGTTTTTTCACTTTGAACTGCATTCTTCGTGTGTCGGTTTTTTTTCGTAAACTACGACTTTCTTATTACGATTTATGCTTTTTCGTAATAAAACAACCACAATATTGTATCTTCACGTAGTTAACTTGTATACACTGATTCTACTTATGGACCAACCATATCATAATTGGGAATTTCAATGCACTTTTAATGTCATCGTTAATCACCGGGAGGAAAAATTTTGTTTTTTCAACTTATTGATTAAAGCACTGCGGCAAATTCTTTCACTGCTATCTTGACTCCAAATTAGAGCCCGGGATTTTAATTCAGGGCCCACTATTAGGTGGTTCAAACCAATAAGATACTGACGCTGTAAGATCACCTTAACTATCTTATGATTAATGATAAATCATTAATCAGTTACTCTGTGATTGGAATGAGAGCAAGTTTTCTTTATCTTATTTGCATAGTATCAAAATAATAATGAAATTTGCTTCAATTAGATAGTTCGTAATATATCTTTCACTCTTTGACAATTGGAACATATATATATCTACGATGATTGTTTAAATTTATAATTGGGCCGAATTGATTTACAAAGAAGTTAACTTCATAAAGCTTGAAATATAGGGATAGCATATTGCCGGCAGCACAACCATCCCGAAGCCCTATTGTGGTTAGGCAGTCCTTGTGCAGATTGCAAAGCCTGCGACCTCACATACAAATACGCGCCCACAGAACTCCCACAACAAAAAAAAAGAAAACTCTGTCCTCGTTCCGGAACCGTCCAGTCGGCCTAACCCCTATACCCATGACTGTCGGATCCAGGTAAGCTTCCACATCTGAGATATAACGCTCGTGTCCAGGCTACAGCGGTTAATCTCCCTCGATCCAGTACTCGCAGATTCACATGGATCTCAGCAGACGAAGCTGGCATGATACATCGAGTCACCATCCACCTCAGATTCGGTACATGAAAGCCCCTATTAATATCCTTAACGCGAATGGCGCCTGGTCTACTGACACACCATACAGCTCGAACCTCGGGGGTAAGTGAAATTATATTACGAACCATTATTGAAAGCATTTCCATTATTTATCGATTCTACTCGCAATAGAAGAATAAAGGAAAAACTGTTCTCATTCCATTCAGCAGTAGTAACTGTTAATTTAAGATTTCAATCATTAATCATTAAGTAACGTTTAAGGTGATCTTTACAGCTCAATATCTTTTGTTGACCCCATATAGTCGAACCCTGGAAATTAAATCCGGCCCCTAATTTGGAGTCACGATACAGTGCGAAATAATTGCCGGTGCTTAATCAAAACAGGTTTGAGAAAACCACAAATTTACCCGGTGATTAGTGACATTTAAACGTGCATTGAATTTTCCACATTATTGATATCGTGTCCTATCATAATAAACATGCTGTAAAAAAACGTGTTAACTACGATAGAACGATACATCACAGTTTCATTACGAAAAGGCATAAATCGTAGATAATTAAAGGAAAGTCGTAGTGTTAGAAAAAAAAAAACCGACCACAACAAGTGCATTCAAAGTGATCAAAACAAAAAAACAATAAACACAAAAAACAAAAAAAAACAAAAGGACGCGAGTTACAGAAGGCGTCACCACCCAAAAACATTGAAATTTCTCCAACAACCTATCACTTTAGGCATAAAAAAAAAAGTGCGCCAAAAATTTGAAACAACATCATTTCGAGTGTGAAAATGGCATCAACGAACACTCTCACTCAGGAAAAACCAAACAAATCGCTCGAAGAAACTCTGTTAAAACAACAGCTTCCCCAACAACAACAATGAAAAAATGGGGGAAATAAGAAGTCCCCTTCAGCAAAACATGCTCCTTTCCCCCATAAACGAAGAGGTCCACCCTTCCTATACAACGGAATGTCTCACAACCTCCAAAATTATGAAGGAAAAGACTACCATGCTAAACTGTTGGAAGAAAAACAAACAACAAAAATCTCTCTTCCTTTAATATGGAACGTGCAAATACCTCTAATTCTGTGTAATAATTAAGATTTCGAAGACGATAATCGCAGAGATATAAATATAATAATAATAATAATAATAATAATAATAATAATAATAATAATAATAATAATAATAATAATAATAATAATAATAATAATAATAATAATAATAATAATAATAATAATAATAATTAATAATAATAATAATAATTAATAATAATAATAATAATAATAATAATAATAATAATAATAATCAATAATAAATAATAATGAAATATTCAAACGAGCAGCAACATTGAAATCGCTTTTCGTATAAAAAAAAAATTTGAAAATCTAAATACCTTTATTAACAAAAATGATCAAATTAATAAAAATGTTATATTAAATGTGAAGCCTAAAATTGAAAATGCTACTGTTTTCTAAAGCAATCTGTTATTGAACCAATGATGCATAATATTATATCTTTCTTGTTCCATGCAAAACTACTCTTAATTTTAATAGTAAGTGTTGATTAACATGTTAAAATAAATCCAAACGTCGTTAAAAAATAAATCTAACAAGTAAAAATATTTTCTTTACCTGATTGAATGTAATATTTATATGACATTTCACATCTTTATCGGCTGAGTTACATGTATTTGATAGAGTTAAACATGCTTTCAATTGAGTGTCATTTTAAGATCAGACCGGATCCTAGGTAACAGTTGTCTGACGGCAATGATAAGCAATGATAGTATGTTGTTATTTTGTTAAACCATGTCGAACTATTATTTAGATAAATGAAATTTATTGTGGATTAATAGCAGAGGTATAGAAATGTCTTTATCATTCTTGAAAAAAAAAATTCTGTTTTTTTTAAACAAAAAAAAAATTTATTCCTGTCAAAGAACCAGCCCAAGGTATCAACCCTTCGTATACAAAACTGATCTTTTAAAAATTAAGTGCAGTTATAGTAATGTTCCTTTGTTTGGGATGCACAAATATTACATTTGAAATAATGAGTTGATTACAATTAAGGGCAAATAACAGAATTGTCATGATTGGAACGAAACTGTGATACCTGGCAAAACTCGGAGATTCTGAATGGGAAAATTGGAAAGTTTCAGTTTGAGCGGTAGCTGCGCATGCGCCCAAGAATATAACTGATGAGATGTTCGAACAAGGGAAGATTTGAGATGTGGGATGCTTGCTTTGAATATTACTTAATAAATGATAGTCTTTAATCTTTTAAATGCTGATACAATATATAGTCAAGGTGAGAACCCAATGTAAACAAGACTCCCGTTCATAGCTTTAAAAAGTACAGGGCAGATGGCGGTCCACGTCACCATTTTCTGACAACGCTTTTGGGCGGGAATCGCGTTTAAGACACATTCACACCTAAAACTATTTACTGCTACCAGCTTTGGAAATAAATCTCAGTCCATCTTAAGAGTTTAAAAGTAATTAGAATGCTGCATTACCATTATTAAGATAATCTTACTAAGAATTTACATATGTTTTTCTGCCGAGTTAAAAATGTTTAGTGGAAAATGAGTATACTTTGTTTGGTGTCATTAAAATTTTATGTTCGAACCAGAATTCCCAGGAAGCAGCGTTCGACGGTTATGTCGTAACTCAGAGTATATTAATAATCTTCTTAAGCATAAATGACTTTTATAAAGAAAAAAAATAAACATTTTAATAACGATTATTTTGGTAAACAATCATACAAAATGTGTATTCTATATTTATCTACCAGAAATAATGCTCAAAGTGTAAACAAAAATCCATGTAAAAAGCAAAAGGCTCGAAAGAGACAAAGCTTCCACCATACTATCGAATAGGTTTAAATGTAAAATATTTTGCATGTTAAATTTAAGGAAACTCTTTCCTATTTCCGAACTTTCAACCTTATAGCATCTTGCCTTTTTTCTCTATTTTATAATATTAAAATTAAAATAAAAGTGTATCATGCATATCAGAAATGACGAAACATCATCGGAAAGAAAAACAAAAAGAAAAAATATAACAGTGCTCAAATAAACCTATACGGGATGCCCATGGAACGAATCTCTGAAGCTCTCTCTCTCGGTTGCTATAGAAACAGTTTGACCTTCAAATGGGAAGGAAAACGAAAGACTCGAATAAACAGGAAGGCATAAATGGAAAAAGATAAAAAGGAATATCACTCTTTCTTTTCATTATTTGAAGGAAATCTGAACACGGGATGGGTGATA
>JABUQX010124160.1:5000-7500 GCA_015478945.1 Trachelipus rathkii | reverse complement strand
TCTGCATTTCGACCTGTGGAACCGGCCAGGTGGCGGCAGCCGGCTTCCTGGAAGCAGTTTGGCCCTCCAATTAAAGTGGGCCAGGGGCAGAAATGTGTAATGTATATATATTATATTATATATAATATATCTATAATATATATATATAATATATAAGTATATAGTATTATATAATAATATATATTATATTATATTAATATATAATTATAATATTATATATATATATTATATATATATATATATATATATATGAGTATATATATAATAATTGAGTTTTTAATTCCCTTGAGGTTGCCAACTAAGAGACACTAAAAATAAACATACATATATATATATAAAAAAAAGTAATTTAAAATTTTTTCTTTAAAAATATAAAACTACTGATTTCATTAATCCGATCCATCACACTTCGTCAGGAACTAAGGCAAGCTTTTAGAGAGTTTAGTGCGAATTTTCGACTTTCCAATTTTCTGCTGTGGTTCTATTTCGTGATTTTTTGGAGTTTATACCTTTTTTTAAATAAGGTTTACGTAGTGAACTCTGGAAATTCGTTTTAAGTATTGTGTGTTGTTAATTTTGTCAATGATGATTTCACCTTGTTGTAGATTAAAGTTGTTTAGTGTTGGCTTATAACAATAATTCTGTGATATTTCGAGTTTTCCTGTGATTTTGATAGTTTTAAAATTATTTCTGAGTAATTTATATCTAATAGGAATCGGTGGGTTGTTAGTTTTGTCTATGCTTTTACTAGTGATGAACTTTGTTTATCTAGTTTTAAATCATTTTTATTTTGTTAAGAATCTTTGTAGTGAAGTTATTTGAAACACCAATTAGTATTTACTGTAGAGTATGCGCATGAGGCATTTAAATTGTAGTGTGTACAAGCAGTCGAGATTTGTATTGTTGGTTCTAGGTATTAGCATGCGTTTTAAAATTAAACTATTAGATTTAACTGTTTTTATCGAATCTGGTATATATTCTTTAATCGTTTTTATTTGTATGTTTGGTATTGGTAATACATTAGAATAGTCATCAATCGTCATTGAAAAAATTAACAACAAATACTTAAAAGAATCCAGTTCACTAGTAAACCTTTTAAAAAAAGTATAATTCAATAATAGAACCAAGTAGCCAGAAAATTGGAAGTCGAAATTGCACCAAACTCTCTACAAGCTGCCTTAGTTCCTGATGAAGTGAGATTGGATGGAATCCACGAAAGGTCGAACCTGTGGTTTAATTTTAAGAAAATTTTAATTAACTTGTTTGTGACCTTATATTATGTATGTTTTATAAAGTATTAAAATAAGTTAACTCCTTCATAGAGATTTCTTTATGTGGCAACCTCAGGGAATAAAAAACTCCAATACTATAAGCTACGAGCATAGTAGCATTGAAGAAAACTATATATATATATTATATAATATATATATATATAATATATATATATATATATATATATATATATATATATATATATATATATATATATATAATATATATATATATATATATATATATATATATATATAAATATAATATATATATAATATTCCTTCTTTCTTCCTTTTTCTTCATCTAACCTTTTTTTCCCAAGAATGGGAGTAAGGTGCGTTACAAGCATCGGAAAAGAAAACCAGTAGGAGAATATGACAAAAGTCGAAAGAAAGCCACAGCTTTAAACGCCCCTCTGGTACCATTAATTAGTACATAACTCGTCGCATTAAGAAAATCCACCCTGAGCCTCAAACGGTACGCGACGGAAAGTCCACTATGGTAATCGGTCAAGTGTAGGGTTTCATTCCCTGGCCCAAGGTGGGCCACAAACATACCCCCTTACAAACAACACCCCGCCCATTCTCTCCCTATTCATGCCCTTTTCTTCTTCGCCTCTGCAACTCCACATTCTTCTCTGTAAACATCCTTAATGACTCAATCCACTTTTTTCTTCAGTCCTCCCAGCCGGTCGGTTCCCAACACACTCACACCACATACATCCGCTTAACCAACAGACTAATCATTCATCCTTTTCACATGACCAATCCATCTCAACATACTTTCATTTATTCCTCGTTTACCCCTTTTCTTTTCACACCAACACAAACTCTCTATACCGTTCATTCCTCATTTAAATCAATTCTTCTCACCTAGCACGCCCCTAAGATTGTCCATCTGACACATTGAACCTTTTAGATCTATACGGTACTTCTTATTCCAGACATAGTCTCACTACTATACAATAACACAGGTTATAATCACATACCCTCATGTAAGACCCCTAGCGCACATCCAGAATTAGTCCTTTTACCATTCACCAACGAGTTTAATTGCACCAGCCTACCTTCCTGCCATTTTCACTTCACAACATTTCTTTCCTACTACACTCCTGCATCATCTCCGTTCCCCCCCTTCTCGATCACACCATACCCTAAATATTTAAACTCAGACAAATTTGTTTCAGCCGCTCACCATCTAACATAACTTCACACTGAGGGCAATCATC
>JABUQX010124160.1:0-2500 GCA_015478945.1 Trachelipus rathkii | reverse complement strand
TTTATAATCATTATGATCAGAGAAACATTCGAGGGCCCACAAGTCTTCCTCACGTTCGTAATTTGTGTGTCAAGTTGTTAACTGTTTTGGGGTTTCTTCATAAGCAAAAATTTTTATTCATGCAGATCTAGAACTGAAATATTCTACTTGTCGAAGGTTAAAAGCTCTTCTAAATGCTGGCTCCGCAATCCCCCTTTTATTATTATTATATATTATTAATTATTATTATATTATATTATTATTAATTTATTATTAGTAAAGAAAAATAAAACCTAAAAGATCTTAAATTAATTCTGTAGCTATTTAAATTTGTGCTTTTTGAAATTTTTTTTTTTTATATTTATGAACTAATTAAGGAAATGCGTTACTTTATTGCACCTCCATAGAGAAGTTCTTACTAAAACGTAAAAAAAAAAAAAAAAAATAGTATTAGTCCAAATCATTTAATAACAAAGCATTTTTGCATTTTTTTTTTTTTTAAATAAAATTTAAGTACATCCTTCCTTGTCTTTGTGTACATAGGGCAATGTTCTGCTTTTATCATAACTTTTTAATTAAAACAGGCAAAGAGCAAAAAAACTAAACTCCACTAAAAATTATTTTATCGTTATGCCTCCAAAAAGCGAGGGGAAATAGTAGAATCATTAGCCGTTTTTCCTTAATGTTCTCTTGCCCCGCAATACTCTAACTACCTGAACCATGTAACATTCTCCTCTCTCTCTCCTCTCTCTCTCTCTCTTCTCTCTCTCTCTCTCTCTCTCTCTTCTCTCTCTTACTCATTCTCTCTCTCTTTTTTCTATTTCTATCTCTCTTTCTATTTCTCTTTTAACCTCCCTCTTCTATTCTCCCTTGTCTCTTTCTTTCTCCTCTTTTCCTCTTCTCCTTTTTCTTTTCCCTTTTCTCTTTCTCTTTCTCTTCTTCTTTTCTTTTTCTTTCTCTTCTCTTTCTCTCTTCTCTTTCTCTTCTCTCTCTCTCTCTCTCTCTCCTCTCCTCATCTCCTCTCTCTCTCTCTCTCTCTCTCTCTCTCTCTCTCTCTTCTCTCTCTCTCTCTCGTCATCTCATCTCTCCTCTCTCTCTCTCTCTCTCTTTTTTCTCTCTCTTTCTCTTCTCTTTCTCTTTCTCTTTCTCTTTTCTTTCTTCTTTCTCTTTCTTCTTCTCCTCTTCTCTTCTCATCTCTCTCTCTCTTCTCTCTCTCTCTCCGCTCTCCTCTCTCTTCTCTCTCTGCTCTCTCTCTCTTTCTCTCTGTTCTCTCTCTCTCTTTTCTTCCTTTCTCTTCTCTTTCTCTCTCTCTCTCTCTTCTCTCTCTCTTCTCTCTTCTCTCTCTCTCATCTCTTTCTCTCTTTTCTCTATCTCTCTCTTCTCTCTCTCTTCCTCGCTCACTTTCTCTCTCTCTCTCTATCACTCTCTCTCTTCTCTCTCTCTCTCTCTTCTCTCTTCTCGTCTCTCACTGCTCTTCTCTTCTTCTACTCTTCTCTTCTCTTCCTCTTTCTCCTCTTTTTCCTCCCTTCTTTCCCCCCTCTCACTTTCTCTTTTCTTCTTTCGGTCGTCAGTGTTTGATCTAGCGCTCTCTTTTTTTATCTTCCTTTTTCGTCTCTCTCTCTTCTTCTCGTACTCCCTTCTCTTTTCCTGTCTCTCTCTCCTCTCTCCGCTCCTCCTCGTTCTCTCCTTGCTGTCCTCTTCTCTCCCTGCCCATCTGCCCTCCCTGCTCTCCACACCCGAGTTCTCGATCCACAGAGGCCGTCTCGTTTTTCTTTCTTCCGTTCTCCCACTTCTCTCTTTCTCCGTCTCTCTCTCTCATCTCTCTCTTTCAATATATTTCTCCTCTCTCTTTTTCTCTTTATCTTTAGTCTTATCATTATCCTCTCTCTCTCTCTCTCCTCTCTCTTCTCTCTCTTCTCTCTTTCGTCTTTCTCTTTCTCTTTCTCTTTCTCTCTCATGCTCTCTTCTCTCTCGCTCTTTCTCTTTCTCTTTCGCTTTCTCTTTCTCTTTCTCTTTCTCTTTCTCCTCCATCTGCTCATCGTATTCTCTCTCTCCGTTCTTCTCTTCTCCTCTTGGCTTGCTCTCTCTCTCTCTCCTCTCTCTCTCTCTCTTCTCTCTTTCTCTCTCTTCTCTCTCTGCCGGTAGAGCTTAAGTGTTCCTGGTTTCTTGAAATTCACTAATATACCTAGCGTCTCAAAGGATCAAATCGTTCACCAATTTTTAGATTCTAAAGGTGCATTCTCGCCAAATTCGAAAATTATCTTTCATAATCCTTGTGTAAAAGTGCAAGTGGGTAGAAATAAACAGGTAAATTACTCTTACTCTATTACCGATAATAATGAAGATCTGTGGAGATTTGAATTCTTTTCTTTGTGTTGATTGTTCGAAGCAAAAATTTAAAGTTTTTATTATAATTTCATAGCCAACGTCAAATGAAGAGTAAAAGCGGCTCCTAAATCCCCAACCGCATTATCACACGCTTGCTGAACTAGTGAACCTAACGTTCGTAAGTAACCCTTGT
>JABUQX010124159.1:5000-24721 GCA_015478945.1 Trachelipus rathkii | reverse complement strand
TTTACCATTTTGAGGTCGACGCTATTACCATCCATGTACCTGATATTGTAGCCTCTCCAACTGTACTTGATTTTTGCATACTCCTCTTTCAAATCCATACCGAGTACCCTACTGAACCGAAGCGTACCTGTTGCCCGTTGTTTAAACAACACACACTTTAAAACTGCTCTTTGGAAGTGTCAATAAATAGTCGCCACTCACCTGCATCTATGCTGGAGTTCACATAAGCGAGTAGTTAGGCCTGCAACTTCACGTGCAATACACAAGGTTCCATCTGGACTGGAAGAGCCTCCGCAGCTCTGCTTCTCTGTTACTATAAAATGGTTTTTCTTGTGCCATGGTCCAGTAGTCATTTTTCATGCAACTCGGAAGCCAACAGCTCAGGACAACTTCGGCAATTACAACTCGCATACAAAGGATCGTTCAGGTTCACCCTGGACAAATCCCCGTGAACATGACGGGACCATTCCGACTGTATGTCAGATGGATGATAGACATCATCCAGGTCATTGGCAATCCATTACATGTAGACGTACTAAAGTTACCACATGCTTCCCGAATATCGACCGCAAGTAAACTTGCTGCTACTGTAGATATATTGCGGAAGGTAACGCTTACAGCCTACGATAGGCGGCACGATGAATTTGTCATTTCCTAGGAATATGGCAAAATAGGGACTCCATGATGCACGAAAACGGGGATGTGATACAGCAAATCCGAGAATATGATATGGAATTCCAGCAACCACTCCGAATGCTTATATATCTGCTAACAAAATCCATCCAAGAAAAATTTCACCTTTTTTTTTGTGCACTGTGAAGTTTTTTTATATTTTCCCCTAAATGGATGACCAAACTTTGAAATAACTATTCGGCCGAATAGGCGAATGATTATTCGGCCGAATATTCGGTATTCGGCCGAATACTTTTAGCCGAATATTCGGTATTCGGTATTCGGCTTTTTCACTATTCGGCACATCCCTAAGCAGGAGTGAATGGCGGGATTTTGTGAGGGGGTATGGTTGTGGCCCACCTGGGCCAAGGGATGAACCATTACATTGACGATCTACCATAGGGTCCATCGTGGTCCCATGAAGCTCTAGGGTGGATTTTTTGACTGCGACGAGTTCTCACTAATTAATGGTACAGAGGGGGCGGTAAAGCTGGGTTTTCTTTTCGACTTTTGTCATATTCTTCTACTGCTTTTCTTTTCCGATGCATGCTACGCACCTTACTCCCAATCTTGGGAAATAAAAAGGAGGATGAAGAAGAAGAAGAAGAAGAAACTTAATTGATGGAAAATATAAATCACTTTCATTACAAAAAGTAAAAAAGTTATTTTTTCTTTACAAATTGGCATCAAATATGAGTATTTAGCAGAAATAATCATAGTAAATTTTTGCAATTTTTATAATTATTTTATTTGACTTACGTTGTTGTTGGTTTTATCAATACTTTCTTTTTAATTGGTTTAATTTATTTGCCTGCTCATATTCTTGGAGTTTCCCAAAATCTTTTTATTGCCCCTTAAGCTTAAAAAAGTTGTTTAAAAAATCATAAAATTCAAAAACTATAATTAACTAATTTATTCGAAAAAGTGTTGTTAAATATATTTAATATCATAATGTTTTATTTTTAGGGAATATCTTCAGTCTGTTCATGAATGGAGTGTTGGAGAAACAGTACATTCTGTGGAATTTTCAAGAGAAGACCCGCACACCCTCTTTGCTGGCATTAATAATAGACAGTTGAAATTGTATGACTTTAGAGGTTGTTTTTATATATATACATTTTTTTAATTAGCCTGTTAGAATTATTTGCAATAGTTTTTTTATTATTGCTTTTGTTAACAGAGTACTATTACCATGTTCCATGCCCGTCTGTGTTGCTTTTAAATTTATTGTGATTACCTTTGGTCACATACTCACATTAAATATTTAAGTTTAAGGATTAGATTACAAATGTTATTTGTTAGGAATTTTATTGAATTTTTTCTTCCATCATATGCAATCAGTAAAATTTATTAGAAACATTGTGTCTAACTTTCTGAAGCTTCTTTCCCATTGTTTATAATCTACTTTATTTTGTTTTTTGATTTTTCATTGCTTTCCCTGTTTTATTTATTTTTTCTTAAAACTAGTTTTGTTTTTTAATTTTAGAAAAAGTTATTAAGCATTATAATTGGACTGTAACTCTCTAGTTTTAGATTTTCTTCCTTTGACCTGCCCTAGTCTCCTTTAATTCCTTCGATTTGTTTCTTCTATATTATTAATCCAAATATTTTCCCTTTTTGATTTAGTTACTAATATATTTTCATTTCACATTGATTCTCACATGAGACTTCTTCATTAACAGAAAGCAGAAGTTCTGTTGCAACTTTCAAAGTGTTTGAAAATATTTCATTGATGTTTGCTTGAAAAAATTTCAAAAACATACGGTAGGTTTTCAAAAAATGAATTAATTAGCAATGCGTCTCTAATTATGGAGACTGTAAATGTAGTACATAACGAAAGAGTGTATGTTAATAAAGTTGAAATTATAAATAAACTTAACCAATTTGTTTTTGATTGCAGACTTCAAAAGATCTCAGTTTTTTTTGAAGAAAATTTAATATCTTAATTCATTCAAGCTCCTCTGAAGCTTTATCAAATGCTTTAAAAATTTCTCTAGATAGTAACATTCCATCGAACTTCCACCAACCTTGTGTTTCGCACATTCGTGTTAGTATTGGTCCATTTTATCGGTTTTCTTGGAAAATCTTTCCGTTGCTCTTTTCTATAAAATAGTAGTCTGCCATGGCAATCTCAAATAGCATATAGTTGCATTTTTTTTGCATTCGCTGTGATATAAAGTTTCTAATGTGTTGTACTTCACTTGGATGAGAACAGCAGTGATCATATAACGCCACTATATATTTTCAACAGCTTTAAACACCTTTTAAACATTTCTTCATTGATCTGCACCATTATATCATTGTCCAAGGTACCTGCACTATTGATTTAGTGTTTGTAGTATTCCCTCTGCAAAAGATTAGGAAATAAAGAGACAGCAAGAAGCTACATGAGCTTATCGAGTCTGTCCCAGTCAATTAAATATTTATCAAAACACATGTCAGCATGCACAACCCTACCACTTGACCCCTCAAAGCTTGTTCAATTTCCTAAACAAAGCCAAATATAACATTATACTTTACTTAACCGTAATCCAAAACTTAGCTAAGTAGATGGCTAATCATACAGCAAGATTTAATAAGTTTATTGTCATACCGGTGGTTACAACAATAACTAACTAAAATCCGCCAATTTGGCTTTAGTCATAAATATACTATATGACGCCCAAACCATTTTTCCCCAATATTTCCTATCAGAATCCTTTCTCTTTAAATGTTTTAAGTTGAGTCACACTCAAAAGTCAAAAATAACAAGCTTAATTTCTGAAGAGAAGTTTCTCACATTCAAGATTACATGTCTTCTACATAATTTCTTTATAATTTCCTTATTGTGTCCCCTGGTCTCCTCCCGGTGGTACACTTGTTGAAGAATTTGATTCTCTGGGGACCATATGGTTGCCCATGTTAACCCCAACTCAAAACAACAGAATCAAATATCATTTTCAATATATGGGAACAATTAATTTTTCTCTATTTCGAAATGAAACATATTTTTCTTATCTATATTTTTACCTCTAAGAAATCACTGTTCTACAGAAAACATTCCTAACTCCTTCAGCTTCTCCTCATAGCCCCTATCCCTCTCAAATTCTTCCAGAAATCATCCTTTATGGTTTTTGTACCGTAGTTGGTGCAGTTTTATGCTCTTTCTTAAATAAAGGGGCCAAACTGTGAAAATATTTTGAATACTAATTGCCATACTAAATCTATACGATCATTAGGGCCTTCGAAGTATACTTATAACCTATCAATTTTACTCATTGTTAAGACAGATCAACATTGCAATATAATTGCTGAGCCTACAATCTTATTAGCTTTTGATTCGCTTGCGTTTCTCCTAACACTGGATTAGCTATACTCGGTAGATCAATCATAGTTACTGGAATCCTACACTCGAAATGACAGTCTAAATCTTTTTTCTGGTCCCCCAAAAAGACTCAAGCAATACCCATTCACATACTTAGTTAATCTTTCTTGGATTAACCTACGTTGAAGGACTCTTACTATTTAAAATTCAATTTCGCCACATTATCTGTGTTACAATGTTTACAAAGATAAATTTATATCTTATACATCCATCATTGTTCCTTTACTGAGGGTAAGGTGTAATTTTAAGAGTGGGTTGATCATTCTGCAAACGCTTGAGAACCTTACATTGTAAGTGCCTTTGACTCTAAATCATTTTGCTAATTACAATATTGAGGAAAGCCTATAACTTAACCTAAAGAAATCCATTGAACGCGACCACAATATTAACCTTGAACTTTCTTCTTATCTTCATTGCTTTTCCATTCCCTCTACACCATTTTTAATAATACTTAATTTATATGTATGTATTATATTATATGTATATTATTATTATTATATTATATATTATATTATTTTATGAATTATTATATTATTTATTAATTTATATTATTAAGGAATAAAAATTGGTACTTGATCACTTATGGAATAATTGTTGCGAAAAAGATGAGGCAGGTAGAATATATCCTTGTGTCTACGTACTTTAAAATATATAAACATAATAAAAGGGTATATAATAGTCCAAATAATTTCTATTTTTATATTTAATATCTCGTGAAAAGAGCAAAATTATTAAAGAGATAGGTTCAAACTACTACCCAAAATCAAAAATATATTAAATAATATACAGTTTTTATGTATATAATATATTAAATCTTATATATATATTGTTATGTCTATATACATTAGCTGTGATAATCTAATATAATACCGTTAGATAAGAACATGGGACAAATACAATCATTAGAACCGGGTAGAGTCATATGTATGAATACCAACATTGAAATGCAAACATCGACCCCATGGCGCTAATGGGTTCATGGGTTTATAATTCTACTAGATAGATGAGACGGTAAGTAGATTACTGTAGATGATTTATGATTCGAGGAAAATGATACCTGTGGTATCCACAGATATTATTAATCTTTTTCTTTATTTCTTCTACGATGATTTGAGATTGTACTAGTGCGTACGCATAGCGCTTTTTGTTTTATGCATGAGGGTTCTCATTTCACCAACATATGAGTAGTTTTAAAAATTTGAAATTTTTTTAATCAGTTATAAACATA
Source organism: Trachelipus rathkii (assembly GCA_015478945.1). Lineage (NCBI taxonomy): Eukaryota > Metazoa > Arthropoda > Malacostraca > Isopoda > Trachelipodidae > Trachelipus > Trachelipus rathkii. The sequence continues at coordinate 19,457 of JABUQX010124159.1, read as the reverse complement.
AAAAGGAAAATTAAAAATTGGAGCAAAAAACATTGGGTGAAATACAAGGAACCGGGAGTCGAAACCAAAAAAAATGTATATAAAATGAAGTGGCTCAAACAGGACAGCAGCCATGCAAAATTGATATTGATGGAGTCGGGAATTTTTCAAAAAGTTTTAAAAATTTGGTCAATTTTGTCCTAGTTGGTTATGTCTTCATAGTGATACATCAAAAAAATGACATTGAACCATCAATAATCACATGTAGATAGCTCAAGAAAAAAAAGATTTTTTTTGGATTTTCAAATCACTCAAAGGTACTAAGGTGTAAATTGTGAGTAGGGGGTTGGCAAGTTTGGGAACAACATTTATTGGGGTTAAAAACTTGAACGCTCTAAAGTATAAGATGTTTCAAAAGTAATGGGAATTTGAATAAAGTGTAAGAAGAAGAATAGTAATTATTTGATGTATTGTTTTTATTATTTAATATTCTATTTATGAAGTTCCCGCGATCTTTTTTATTAAATGTGACGTGTAAGTTTTCTTTCTCACACATTCCTTCTTCTTAAAATTCCACCTGGTGTGGTAGGAGGAAATATGATTGAGGATACTAGCAGGAAAGGAGTATGCTCCAAAAATGCAAAGTGATTTTCATGACAAGTCTACAGTTCATAAAAAAGAAATTTCCGGAGATCAAGCTAAACATTACCGTGCTCCTTATCCCTAGTTATTTCAATGCCCACTAATTTGTCTGTTGATGTTGAAACAACAGTACAAAATATAAATATAAATGTTCCCAAGAAACAAACAAAATAAATAAAATATACTCAAAATCTCTTACCGAATGTTTACTAAAAAAAAAAAAAAAAATCCCAAATAAAAATCAAAAAAAAAAATTCAGTGGAGTTCCAATGTCAATACAAAAAAGTAAAATTTGATGATTAATATAATGAAAAATAAAAGACTTAAAACTTAAGACTAAAGAAATTAGTAGCTATATACAAATAAAGATAAATTAAACAGAAAAATATGGTATATATATCAGAATCAATTTCTCTCTATTGAGAAATATATTTGCACATGAATAAGTGAAAAAGTTTGTAGTTGAGAAGGAAACCAAAAAAAGTTGAGCGGTTGATATGGGAGCCTGTGGCCACGGCGTTTAAGAGTGGGGCTTAAAATGAAATTTTCTTCCCATAAATTGAATTATAAATCTTTTGACAATCTTCTTTATTCCATGCATAGTTTTGTTAAATGTTAAAAATTTATAAAATCTATGAAAACCATCCTAAAAATATTAAAAATAAGATTGAAAAATAAAGGAGGGTGGAGGTGTATTTTGTGACCATGTCAGTCTTATATGTATATATAAAAAAAACCTTCTGAGCAAATGATATAAAAAAGAGTTCTGTATGATAGGAAATAGTAGATCAAGAAATACGCACTCCACATATGGCTCAGGTATGGTATACTACTAAAGATGGAAGATATTTTTATAGGCCTAACATATTTGAAAAATCACAGGTAGTTATTTAAAAAAAGTGAGATGAGTGTAGGGTGAACCAAAAAATGTCAATGGGTAGGAGGGTCGCTGGATGGTAGTTTGATTAATATTACATAATTATTTCATTAATTTTACATGTATTTAAGGTAGGTATATATATTGTAAAATCACACAATAGTTATAAACAGATATTCCTTAATACAATATATATTGACTTTGAAATATTCTTATTTTAATTATATTAAATCATCTCTAACACTAGGTATCTACATAGTTTAGAAAAAAGACTCAATATCATGTAAATCTAATGGGACATTTTGAATTCTGATATCTTAAGTATATATAGGTAGTGGTACTGTAATATATAATATATATATATATATATAGAAGGGCAGTTTGATAATTACTGAATTTATCACTGCCGTCTTTACTGATTTATATACTTGAAAAATGTTGATATTTGCGTGTATGATATGTGGTTCCTGTGTGGCGAGTCTGAAGAGAGTTTAAGAGGGGATTGGTGGAGAGATTTGGTATGTAAAAATTATGTAGCATAAGGAAAGGGTCTGTAATATATAAATCGAGTAGATTAAGGAGTTAGAGTTTAATTATTAGTAGCATATTGAAGAGACACAGAGTCAACTCTCACACATTGTGAAGTGTTTATGTTAGAATGAGATGAGTCAAAAGTGAGCAAAGTCAATGAATATTTAAAGAGTAAATAACAATGATTCGTTTAATTCAAATAAATATATTTAGTTGGTTGTAGTGTTGAGTGTTTATGGATACTGAGAGAGAAGAAATATGACAGATGCATTTCGCAGAGTGTAATTCAAAGTAGGAAAATAGTGTGATCAAATGAGTCAGAATGAGAAAGGTGCTGGTGCAATTAATCCAGTTTGTGAATGGTGAAAGCGGACTAAGTCTGGCATCAGGTGCGCGAGGGGAGTCTTACAATGTGAGGTAGTTGATTATATAGTGACCTGCGTTGGATTATTGTTTATATCGGTGAAGTTGAGACTTATTACTTGGGTTGCGAATATAAATAGGTAATAGATCAGTGAGAAGTTCAATGTAGTTCAGATGGACAATCTTAGGGCACGTGTTAATGTGGAAAGAATTAATAAGAGTGAGGAATGAACGATTAGAGAGTTGTGTGGTGTGAGAAAGGGTAAATGAGAGAATTAAATGAAAAGTAGCTTTTTAGATAGTGTGTAATAAGATTCTCCAAAAACAATTTATGAACAAGGTGTCCCAACATAGAAAACTAAGAGAAAAGATAAGATATTTGTGTGTAAAAAAGCAAGGAAAAGACATATATATGATAGGAATTGGAAGAAGTGTGTTAGGAATAGAGACCTGCTGAGAGAAAATATTCCGAAGTGAAGAAGAGTCAATAATATAGTATGTACAAAGAGCAATTAAACGAGATATTGAGTAATCTGATGCAAGAATGAAACTTCTGAAAGAGACCAATTATTTTGAAATTGGAAAGTTAGCTGCAGAGGCCGAGAAATAAAGGTTAGTCAAGAATAAGTAAGAGAAGATATTGGACGGACGAACTATATATTTGTTTTGAGTATGGGGGCAATTGTTTGTTGGCCCACCTATGACCAAGAGGGATGAACACAACCGTAGCATTATATTTGACGATTTACATTAAAGTAGGTATAGGAGTTTCTATGTCTGTCGCGAAGCTAACGGAATGTTTACTAACTCGGAGTCACCTTATCACACTGACCGGTAGGGTGGCAATTCTCTCTGTCTGTCGATCACAGCTCTCACTTAATAAGGTACCAAGGGAGGGGTGTGCGTGCGGTATAGGCTGCCGCGGCTTCTTTTCGACGCTTGTCATTTTCTCCTACTGGCTTTTCTTTCCGATGCTTGGACAGCACACACCTTACCCCCAATCTTTGGGGCAAAGAGGATAAGGTTGAAGAAGAGAAATGGAAGTAAGAATTGAATATATATAGCATATACTTTTCGTATATTTATATCATTATATCTTTATTTTTTTTTAAACGATAATGAGTGGTAAATATTTCTTTCATTCATGTAAGTTTTATATAATCCTCTCATTGTCTAACCCCAATCGAGGCTTCAATTTTATGCCCATTTTATTTTTCATTTTAAAGTATATCTTAAGAATTATTTTCTTTATTTCTAATATATCTTGTTTTAATATAATCTTATTTTTGCCACATTTCCTCTTAAAACGTGATATTTTAATCTCCTGTTATAATTCCTTTATTGTTTATCTTTCTTTAGGTATCCATCATTTATAAGTCCTCTTTTCTCAAGAATTATTACACTAAGAAAGCTCATTTTAAGCTTCAGTCTTTTAACAATACTCTTCCTTGTTTACTGCAGCTTTGCTGTATCCTCACAAATTTATACTTCCATTTCATCTCTATTAATGCTAATAAATTTTTTTTTTTTTTTCAGAATCCAAGTCTGTAAATTCTGTATCAACAAAAGCTGTTTATGGAATATGCACGGACCCATTCAACAGCCATCGTCTTGCCTCTTATGTAGACAATTGCGTGAGTATCTTTTATAGCGTGAGTATCTTTTATTAAGAAAAAAAGCGTTAAGTAAGCAACTAAGGAAATTAGATTAGCTTCGTGCTCTGGGAATATTGAACCAAGATATACAGTTTACTTAGTGAGATCTTTACTATTAGATCATTCCATAAGTGATGTTCAAATAGTACTGAAGAAGTAATTTATTCTTTTAAGCCTATAAAAACATATACTAATACTTGTATGAATTTAAATTTTCATTTTTTTTTTTGTTACTAGTAAACAGTCTTGCAATTCATTTATTCTTCTTATGGCACTAATTTTTTCTTTTGTTCAACAGATCTTCATACGTATTTTACAATTAAACCATGTATTAATTTATACTTTAAATAAGTAATATTTTGAGACCTTGGTGGCAAAATAATTTATTCCCTAGAATCCAAAAAATATATTAAATAACATTATAAAATTCATTATACCTAACCGCTACGCTATAAGCTCAATGCAATCTGCATTGCAAAAGCTTTTACCTCATAATCTTTGTAGGTCCATTATTCTTTTCTGTCTTCCGTTTCATCACCTGCAAAAGCATATAAGATTATTTAATTATATATATATATATATATATATATATATATATATATATATATATATATATATATATATATATATATATATATATATATATATATCTATATATATATATATATTGAAAAACTGTTTTCTTTTAATATTTATTATTCCGCGTTCGCATCATCGCAACGACGCCGTCGGATCCGATAGATAGTTATAGTAATTCTAAATTTAAACTTGCATGGTCACCTACAAGGTAGCGTAAATTTTATTATTATTATCATTATTATTTATTATTATTATTATTATTATTATTATTATTATTATTATTATTATTATTATTAGTTGAGATTAGCGTAGCCTGACGAAATATCGATATTTTTTTCCAATAGTCGTTTTTTTATTTTAATATCTTTTGTCCCCATGTAAGAGGACTAAAAAATGCGCTGCCAAATCTCTCTCATATATAAATATATTCACTCTACCGAATTTATGTTTAAATTTGGTTTAGAACCCATTAAGTTTAGGTTATAATTAGTTGTTAAGTATACACAGTAAATCTGTGTCTACTTAGCAAAACTCGCCTCCGTTCCTGATCATTTACCTTATTATTATTATTATTATTATTATTATTATTATTATTATTATTATTATTATTATTATTATTATTATTATTATTATTATTATTATTGTTACTTGGGATGAACGTCATTACGTAAGGAAGAGGTAATGGTAGAGTGAGGGAAAGTGAAGGAAAAGGAAGAATGGTAAATCGCAGAGGTATAGATGAAATTACAGGTGAAATGATCAAGAACGAAGGCGAGATGATGATTGATTGGATTTGGAAGTTGTGTAACAAAGCTTTTATGGAGGGTTAAGTTCCGAGGGATTGGAGGAGACCAGTAACAGTACCCTTATATAAGGATAAGGGTAACAGACAGTAGGAATTATTGGGGAATTAGTTTATTGAGTGTTGTATAGAAGATATATACTGGAATTTGGTCTGATATATATATATATATATAATATATATATATATATATATATATATATATATATATATATATATATATATATATATATATATATATATTTATATATATATATATATATATATATATATATAATGTAAAGTTAGTGTAAAACAATGCAATACTTATGTTAATTAAATACAATTTCTTTCATTATTCATGAAATTATCGACGTATCTAAACATTTTAGAATTTATCACTGTAGTGTTAAATTTTAACTTCAGTTGCATGACGTTAGCATAAACCGAGTATGTCATCGTTTGATTTAAAAATTCATTACAATTGTAGGTGAGAATTATATTTGCATACAATTGACTAAAATATGTTTGGAAGTCTGTTTGTTTATTTAGAAGTTTGTTTTTAGATTTTTCTTTTCCTTAGTGAAAGTGTGTGTATGCTTAAGTGTAAATGCAATTAATCTTTGTTCCTCCTTTCAAGGTAGGTAAAAAGACGTATATTTTGGGGTTTAAATTTAAAAGCTATACATATTGTAATTGTTTAAGAATTGTTTCTGGAGGAAAAGAGAACAGTAATTTATTTTATTTAAGAATATGAAAATACATATTATATATTCTTGTATATTAAAGTTTATTGGAAAGAGCGAATTCGCTGCTGTTTGAATAAAAAAAAAAAAAAAAAAAAAACTATTTCAAATTGTAGATGTTCAATTAGTTTATTAACTGATGGTGAAGAAACCTATATACATTGCCATAGCTTAATGTATTTTTCTAATACTTCATACATGATACATATTTTATTTCATGTTTTATTTTTAATAAAACAGATACGGTTTTCTTAGTTCCTTATCTCGAGAAAGTTCTATTGTTCGATTGTACGATATTCATCAATTTGGTGCAGAGAGAGAAGACCAAGAGCCTGCAGTTATCACACGTTCTATATCAACGAAGGTAGATTCTTTTATTTCTTCATTCTCGTGGCACCCAACACACGAGAATAGAATTTTAACTACGTATCTTTCAGGTAATATATATATATATATATATATATATATATATATATATATATATTATATTATATATATATATATAATATATATCATTATATAATATTATAATATTTATTATATATATATTATATTATATATATATATTATATAATAATATTAATAATATATATGCCTAAAAAGATATATACTTTAATAAATACAAAATTGTATATAATATATATATATATATATATATATATATATATATATATTTATTATATATATATATTATATCATCTATATATTTATATATATATATATATATATATATATATAATATATATATATATATAATATTATATACTATATAATATATATATATATATTTATATATATATATTATAGATATATATTATATATATATATATATAATATATATATATATATATATATATATAATCATCATCATCTCATCAATTCATCATCATCATCATTCATCATCATCATCATCATCATCATCATCATTCATCATCATTCATCATTCATTTATTCATTATCATTATCATTATTCATCATCATCATTATCATTATTATTTCCCCAAGACTGGGGGTAAGATGCGTGACATGCACCTGAAACAGAAAAATAGTTAGAGAAAAATATGACATAAGCGAAAAGAAAGCCCAGCTTCCCCTTTAAACCTATTAGTGAGAACTCGGCGCAGTCAGAAAATCCACCCTAGAGCTTCACGGGATCGCGACGGACCCTCACTATGGTATCTCGTCAATGTGGGGTTCATCTCATGGCCCAGGTGGGCTACAACCATACCCCATCACAAAACGCCGCCAATCACTCCTATTATGCACCTTGTGTAACAAAGCGTTTATGAAGGGTATAGTTCCGGGGACTGATGAGAGACAAGTAATAGTACCCTTATATATGGGGTAAGGAGATTAAGGTAACTGTAGGAATTATAGGGGAATTAGTTTATTTGATGTGTTGTATTGGGAAGATATTTGCCTGAATTTGTGTCGAAAGAGTGCGTTTGAGTGATGAAGGGGACTAAATTGGTGAAGAACAAGCGTAAGCTGTGTGGTTAGAATTTGTAGAGGATGTGTGGATCAAATCTTTATCTTGAAACAAATGATAGAGAAAATGAGGGAGAAGAGAAGAAGATAAATTGTATTTAGGTTTATGGCATGTGGAAACAGGCCTGCAATGATAGGGATTAATTACGGGAACGGCTCTATCTGGCAAGTCCTATGATGTTAGTGATATATGGTGTTTGTGGTAAGCTTCTGAATGGAATCAAAAAATATGTATGACGATAGTGAGGCGTGTGTAAGAATAATGGTGTCAAAAGTGATTGGTTAGTTATTAATAGTGGAGTGGCAGGGCAGGTTTGTTCATGTTACCTTTGTTATTTCAAATTTGTATAGGATGGGGTTATGAAAGGAATTTAGAGGTGGCCGATCTCGCAGGGTGCAGAATGTGTTAGAATGATGTGAGAATGGAGATGAGTGAGGTTTCACCTACCTATTAATGCGGGATGATTTGGTTTTTGTGGTGGAATTGAAGAGAGTTTGAGAGGAGGAATGATTTGTAGAGAGATTTGGCAGGGTGTGTAAAAAAAGGGATTTTGAAAGATAAAACGTAGATAAGGTAAGTTATGGTTGTGAGTTCGAGGACAGTCTCAGTGTGAAGTTGTTAGATGGTGAGCATCTGGAACAAGTGTCTGAGTTTAAATATTTAGTATTTATGTTGGATGAGAAGAACGGACTGATGCAGAGTGTAGTAGGAAAGTGTGAAGGCAGGAAGGTTGCTGGTGCCAATTAAGTCGTTGGTGAATGTAAAGGGACTTAAAATCTTGGAGTGCGCTAGGGCTTCATGAGGTATGTGTACCTGTGTTGTCTATAGTAGGTGTGGAGACGTATGGTCTGGGAATAAGACAGGGGTAATCAGATCTAAAAGTTCAATTGTGTTCAGAATGGACAATCTTAAGGCATGCTGGTGTGAGAAAAATTGAATATAAAATGAGGACGACCATGAAACGTATTAGAGAGGTGTGTGGTGTGAAGAAAGTGGAGTAAATGAGAGAATAAATGAAAGTATGTTGAGCGATGGGGTCATGTCTGGAAAGGATTGAATGATTTAGTCGCTTGGTTAAGGCTTATGTATATAGTGGCGAGTGTTGTTTGACTAACGAACTGCTGGGAGACTTGAAGAAAAAAGTGGATTGAGTCAAGTAAACGAATGTCTGAAGGAGAGAAATGAGTGGCAAGAGGCGAGAATAAAGTCATAATAGGATGGAAATGGAGGGGTTTGCTGGGTGAGGCGCCGGAGTGGGTATATGGTGTGAGACCCACCATGGGCCAAGGGATTATGAACCCTTACACTTGGACGACTATGCCATAGTGAGGGTCCGGTCGCGGGTCCCGTGAAGCTCTAGGGTGGATTTTCTGTCTGCGACGAATTCTCACTAATTAATGGTACAGAGGTAAGGCTGGGCTTTCTTTTCGACTTTTGTCATATTCTATCTACTGCTTTTCTTTTCTCGATGCATTGTGTAAGCACCTTACCCCACCAGTCTTGGGGAAAAGATGAAGAAAGAAAGAAAGAAATGCATTCAGACCACTATGGAAATATGGACATTTGTAATTAAGCTTGTTTCAAAATTTAATAGGTGAACAATGGGTGTTGACTACACTGTGGAGAAGGAAACATGGTACATTGGAATTGGTTCAATTGCAAATACTCTAGTCTGGTCCAAAGGCAAAAAGTCTCTTATGTATATAGACGACAGCTTTTCATTATTTAAAGATTTTGAAGATAGATTTTTCAACGCTTATTAAAGAAAGAGCCAATAAAGGCTATGGTTTAAAGGTAATTGTGTTAGTAGAAATGAGTAGCCTATAACCTCATCCTTTAATGACGGTCCTATGATATATATAATATATATATATATATATATATATATATATTATATAATATATAATTATATATATATATACTATATAATATATATATATATATATAAAACTACCTATTACGTGCTTTATCCCCTATGCAGGGGGAAACACGGGGGGACAGGAAATTGAACTTTAAAGGCCGGCTATCCCAAACCAGCCCCACCAACGTGTTCGCAGTCGAGTTTTAATTCTTGCCCCCAGGTAGATAAACTCCAACCGCTACGCGGAGGATTTGAACCAGTGTCCTCTCGTATGAGAGGCGGTGACTCAACCTCCTGCAACTCAACCTCTTGTAACTAATTTATATTAAAAATACATATATATATATATATATATATATATATATATATATATATATTATATATATATATATATAATATATATATATATATATATATATATATATAATATATATAATTTATAATATATATATATACGTATGTATATATATATATATTATATATAATATAATATATATATATAATATATATATAATATATATATAACTAATATATATAATATTATTATATATATATATATTAATATATATAATATATATATATATATATATATATAATTGAGGGAGAGGTACACGCATACTCGAACGATGAAATTACCTCCCATTTTTAATGGTGCGCCTTCTCTTTTGCGTTCATAATTCTTTCACACACTCATCATCCAGGCAACATATTACTAACAACCATTTATCCACATATTCATATTACACATTGTTAAAGTACACACCCCACTTCTAGGTAACACCTTACAGACATCCCTACTACTCATATCCCTGTGTGCGGGGGAGAAAGAATTCCCACACATCTTATGTCCTGCGTGTCGTAGAGGTCGACTAAGGGACGGTGGTTTGAGTTGGCTGCCTACTACAAATCTATTTCTTGCCAGGAATGCTAATGCAGGCCTCGAGAAGGTCCGTGATTCGCCCGTAAACGACCTCTAACTTTTCGGATCCGAATGTATGAATCGTTATGGCGTAACATGGAATGTCCAGAGGAATAAATGTTGAGGAGAATGAGGAGAAGAGGTGATGGATGTATTAGAAAGGGCAAATTTGATTTTGCTCGCTGTGACTGAAACCAAAATGAAAGGAAAAGGTGAAATTAAGTGGCTGTGATGTTGAAAGTGTGCGTGCTGGTGTGGAAATGAATGAGGGAGGAAGAGAAGGAGTTGCAATTTTGATGAGTGACCTGGGGTACAAAGCTATGGTAGACTTTTGATTGTGTGAGTTCCTAGAAATCTAATGGTTAAATTTAAGTTTGAAAAGGTCAGGGTATGTTGGTGGTTTGTGACCGATGGTCCATCTGAGGGAAGCGTTGAAGAGAGTACGATTTTTTTATGCATAATCTGAATGATGTTTCTGGATGGGCGTGAGTAGGAGCTTCAAGATTCGATAGTTTTGGGGGGGACCTGAATGTTGGATAGGTGATCAAAAAAAGGATGGTATAACAGGTGGTTTTGGGGTGGCGGGAGAGGAAAATGAGAATAGGTAGGGAAGGTGATGATTCTGTGAAGAAAGGGAGAGAGGTATGTTGGTGTAGTAATACTTTCTTTAAAAGAATATCCATAAGTATACTAGAGTTGGTGTAGGTTAGAGATGGTATCGAAGGTGAAAAAAGTATGATGATTAGTTGTTGACGTGAAGAAGGGAGATTGTTGAAAAGTATGGGTTTTTGGATCGCTAAATCAGTTAGGGGGTTTAGGAATGGGACTTATCGGATCATTATGTTGTTCTATGTAAAATTAAGTTATGGGGGCTTGGATGGAGAGGAAGTTGATATGACGAAAGGAAGTAGTAAAATTAAGAGTGGAAGTTAAGGTGTAAGGATAATAAGGATAAGTATGTAAGAGCGCTCGCTAGTAACTCGGTTGAATGTGATGTGAACAAGTTGATACTGAGCAAATCTGGGGGCAAATGAAGGAAGAAATTGTTAGTAGTACAAAGGAAGTGTGTGGATGTGCTAAAGTAGAGAGTAAGAATGTTAACAGTGAATTGGTTGGAATGAAGAGCGTGATTGAAAGCGGTTAAAGGTAAAAAGAGAAGCGTGGCTTTGAAATGTACTAAAAGCAAAATGATGAAGTTCAAAAGAAAGATGCTTTGGAATTAATATAGAGGAAAAAAGAAATACTAAAAGGTGTATACGTAGAGGAGGAAAACAAGAGGTAAATGAACAGTTTGGAAGGAGGATTGAATGAGGACATACAAGGGAAATAGGAAGCTCTTCTGAAGGAAGCGCGAAAGGTTCAGAATGAGAATAAGGGGGAATCTGCTTAGAATAAATGAATAGGGATGGTGCTTTGTAACTGAATGAAATGGATGTGAGGGGAGTGTGAAGAACACTTCGAAAATCTCGCACCAATCCTTTACAGTAATGCATGACAGGTGTTTAGTGAATGTGGTGCGGTTTGGATGGTGCAAGAAGGAATAGGTATTTTGGGGATGAGGTTATAGTAAGGAGGAGGTAATGGTAGGGTGAGAAAGTTGAAGAATGTAAATCTGGCAGGTATAGATGAAAATTACTAGTGAAATGATCAAGAGCGGAGGCGAGATGGTGATTGATTGGAGTTTGGAAGTTGTGTAATAAAAGCGTTTATGCGAGGGTATAGTTCCAAGGGATTGAGGAGAGAAAGCGGTAATAGTACCCTTGTAAGGGTTTTAAGGGAGAAAAGGGGAAACTGTAGAAATTATAGGTGGAATAAGTTTATTGAGTGTTGTAGGGAAGTATATGCTGGTATTTTTGTCGAAAAGAGTGCGTCGAGTGACTGAGGACTGATTGGTGAAGAATAAGGGTGCGTTTAGGAGGATGTGTGGATCAAATCTTTACATGAAACAAATGATTGAGGAAAATGAGGGAGAAGAAATTAAATTGTATTATAGGTTTTATGGATATTTGCAAACAGGCGTATGATTTGAGAGGTAATAGGGAAGCGTTATGGCCAGGTGTTAGTGAGATATGGTGTTGGTGGTAGGCTTTCCTGAATGGAATCAAAAAAGTATGTATGACGATAGGAAGCGTGTGTAAGAAATAAATGGTGTCAATGGTGATTGGTTTAGGATTAATAGCGGAATAAGACAGGGTAGTGTTATGTCTCCTTGGTTATTCAATTTGTATATGATGTGGGGTTATGAAAGAATTTGAGGTGGGGATGGCAGGAAATGGTTGTTAAATGGTGGAGATGGAAGTTAAGTGGAGGGTGCCCTTAACCTCAATTATATGCGGCATGATTTGGTTCTGTGTGGCGAATTCTGAAGAGAGTTTGAGAGGAATTGATAGAGAGATTTGGCCAGGGTGTGTGAAAGGATGGGCTTGAAAGTAAACGTGGAATAAGAGTAAGTTTATGGTTGTGAGTGAGGACACTCCTCAGTGTGAATTTATGTTAGATGGTGTGAGCAGCTACGAACAAAAGTGTCTGAGTTTAAATAAGGGGTTATATGTTGGATGAGAAGGGAACGGACGATGCAGAGTTTATTGTAGTTAGGAAAGTTGTGAATTAGGCAGGAAGGTGGCTGGTGCAATTAAAAAAATTTTTCCACTAAATCGTTGGTGAATGCAAAGTGACTAAGTCTTGAGTGTGCTAGGGTCTTACATGAGGGTATGTTTGTTACCTGTGTTATTGTATTGGTAGTGAGACTATGGTCTGGAATAAAAGTATAGATCTAAAGTTCAATATGCTTCAGATGGACAATTCTTAGGGGTGTGTGCTAGGTGGGAGAAGAATTGATAAAGAGGAAACGCATTAGAGAGTGGTGTGGTGGGAAGAAAGGGGTAAAATGAGAGAATAAATGTAAATATGTTGAGATGGTTGGTCATGTGGAAAGGATATGGGAATGATAGTAGGTTGGTTAAGCGGATGTATAGTGGTGAGTGTGTTGGGAACCGACCGGCTGGTAGAGAGACCGAAGAGAAAGTGGATGAGTCGGGTGAACGAATGTCTGAAGTAGAGGGAAATGTGAGTTGGCAGCAGGCGAGAATTAAAGGTGCAATGATGGAGGAGATGGCGGGGTTTTGTAATGGGGGCATGGTTGTGCCCACCTGTGGCCCTGGGGATGAACCCTTACATTGTCGATTGCCATAGTGAGGGTCCGCGCGGTCCCGTGAAGCTCTACACTTCCCTCCGCATGTATGCTCTAGGGTGGATTTCTGTCTGTGACAGCTCTCACTTAAATTAATGGTTACAGAGGGCGGTAAGGGCTGGGCTTTTCTTGTTCGACGTTTTTGTCATGTTCTCCTACTGCTTTTCTAGCTGCTCACCATCTAACATAACTTCACACTGAGGAGTGTCCTCCACTCACAACCATAACCTTACTCTTATCCACGTTTACTTTCAAGCCCCTCCTTTACACACCCTGCCAAAATTCTCTACCAATCCTTTCAAACTCTCTCAGATTCGCCCCACAAAACCAATCATCCGCAGTATAATAGGTAGGCACCCTCCACTCATCTCCATTCTCCACCATTCTAACACCATTCTGCCATCCCCACCTCGAATTCTTTCATAACCCCATCCATATACAAATTGAATAACCAAGGAGACATAAACACAAACTCTGTCTTACTCCGCTATTAATCCTAAACCAATCCACCATGACACCATATTTCTTACACACGCTGTCACTATTCTTCATACATACCTTTTTGATTCCATTCAGAAGCCTACCACAACACCATATAATTCATCTAACACCTGCCATAAGGCTTCCCTATTAACTCTATCATACGCCTGTTGCAAATCCATAAAACCTAAATACAATTTATTCTTCTTCTCCCTCATTTTCTCAATCATTTGTTTCAATGTAAAGATTTGATTATACTTTCAATAAATATAAATATATGAGATTAAAACTTACTGTTAATAGTCTTCTTTTAGTCCTTCGAAGATTATAAAAAATATATACATAATATATACAAAATAAACTTA
>JABUQX010124158.1:62500-80406 GCA_015478945.1 Trachelipus rathkii | reverse complement strand
GCATATATATATATATATATATATATATATATATATATATATAGCAGTTATATATATATATATATATATATATATATATATATATATATATATATATATATATATATATATATATATATATATATTATATATATATATATATATATATATATATATATATATATTATAAAATGTACATAAACCAATTTTTTAGGTCGAATCACAGTCCAGATTTTATACCGGCTCGCTCCCAACAAATATATTTTTTAACATAGCTGTGTAACTGTTAATGTAACAGATTTATCAAAAGATTAAACAGAAAAAAAAACATTGGCATTTTAAGTTGTGTCTTTTATTGGAACTTTTTTGACACTTTGTGAAGTTACTTTATATGTTAAATTTAAATTTTTTTTGCTATTAAATCTTTTTATTATATTGTGGAACTATTAAAAAAATATATTTTAATAAAAATATTAAAAAAATTATTATTTACAGATATTGTTCAGCATATAAATATAAGATGTAATAATATATTAATAATATTAATACATTAATAATAATAATAATAATAATAATTATATTAATAATAAATTACGTGAGGAAATATGAATTTCTGTAGCATATTTGAGATAAAATCATATTTCTCTTTGTAATTTAAATTTTTTTAAAAATATTATTATTATTATTATTATTATTATTATTATTATTATTATTATTATTATTATTATTATTATTATTATTATTATTATTATTATTATTATTATTATTTATTATTATTATTATTATTATTATTATTATTATTAATATTATTATTATTATTATTAATATTATTATTATTATTATTATTATTATTATTATTATTATTATTATTATTATTATTATTATTATTATTATTATATGTAGCATAATATGAGATATTGTTTAACTAAAAACAATATTGTAATAATCTGCCATGTAGTACTCTAAAAATGAATTAAAATAATAGTTTATTAGTTTTTCTATTAATCCTTTCAATTGGCAAAATAGAAAAGTAAACTATATCAGAGACTGTAGACACGGAATGTAGTGTCTCCTTTTTTTTCTAAATTGATAGATGATCTTTTAATGGAATGTCCTCCCCTGGTGCAGTATTTTCTTGGTTATATGCGATTTGTTTTTACACTGGTTTCCTGATCTATATCTTCAAGTTTCTGTTTAAACGGTTCAGGAAGCTTTATATTCCCTAGTTAAATGATCATAGACCTGTGGCTTAATTTTTTTCAGTTAACAAAAGCAATTTTGTCGCCTTCCCAAGATGTCCTATGAATGATCCCCTAATGTGGCCATGCATGGTAAGGAACCCTTATACACGGCTTCATAAATAATTCTTGTATTATATTTTGACCAATAGTTTACCTGGAATATAAATGTTAGATATGTTAAAAATGACGCAGAGAAACCCATGATGCTCTTAAAATATTTGGGAAATAATAATTGGGGATCAGATAGAAGAATTTCTCTCTTTATAACTGTTGCGCGATGGTTACATAAACTTTGTTTTGACTTCCTTTCAAAGATTAAAGGACCATCGTTGATTACTAACAAAACCAGGGAATTAAACTGACTGTTGCAGATCTACATTGTAGAAAAGAGGATGATTTCTTAGAAGCTGAAGCTTCCAATGTCATTAACTATTATAATGTCATTAATAATAATAAATATGTATGGACCTAAATATATACGGTACTTAAATTTCAAGATTGTCGAAACATGACATCAAACAAGATATTTTTTTTATTAAATATTATAATTATTTTCCTTTCATCATATGACTTTTTACCTTGTATAGGTAGACTGAAAATAATTTTATGAAGACTTAACTTTTTCTCATATGAGAGCTGTTATTCACATAATTACAACTTAAGTAATGTTTACTTTTGCTACAACTTAAAATTCAGGTCCAAAAAATAATACAGAATCTAGCCCTATGATAATTCAACATACGTTTTTAGAGAATTTTTTTTTCCCTTTTGAAATTCTTACCTGCAATGCCCAAGTTATGGATATTCCTCAAATGGATGGATTCATGAGTTAAACTTTTAAATATAATGAATTTTCATCTAAGACGAAAGTCTCATCTTAAATTATTTTATTTACAGCTTAACTACATGTAATATTTAATTATATATATATATATATATATATATATATATATATATATATATATATATATATATATATATATATATATATATATATATATATATATATATATATATATATATCGTATATATATATATATATATATATATATATATATATATATATATATATATATATATATATATATATATATATATATATATATATTTATATTATATATATATATATATATATATATATATATATATATATAGATATATATATATATATATATATATATATATATATCTATATATATATATACCGTATATATATATACCGTTACATATATATATATATATATATATATATATATATATATATAGAGAGATTGTATATATATATATATATATATATATATATATATA
Source organism: Trachelipus rathkii (assembly GCA_015478945.1). Taxonomy (NCBI): domain Eukaryota; kingdom Metazoa; phylum Arthropoda; class Malacostraca; order Isopoda; family Trachelipodidae; genus Trachelipus; species Trachelipus rathkii. The sequence continues at coordinate 77,878 of JABUQX010124158.1, read as the reverse complement.
TATATATATTATTATTATATATATATACATATATATATATATATATTATTATTATATATTATTATATTATAAAGATATATATATATATATAATATATGATATATATTATTATATATATATACATATATATATATATATATATATATATATATATATATATATATATATATATAGAAGTTATATATATATATATATATATATATATATATATATATATATATATATATATATATATATATATATATATATATATATATATATATATATATATCACTTAAACATTTAAATCAAACCTCCTACCAGGTTTGTTATTTTTACAATTTTTTTTTTTTATCAATAATAATAGATGAATTTTATTAGATCATTGTTTGAATGAATTCAATAAAATTCATGTGTTAATAACTGAGTTGAATGTCAGACAAATTTATTTTAGTTAGATTCCACAACATGGAAATAAGCAATTGATTGATGAAGTGAGCTGCAGCAAAGAATTGTTGTTCTATATTATGGATACCTGTTAATGAATTTAATAATAATAATAATAATAATAATAATAATAATAATAATAATAATAATAATAATAATAATAATAATAATAATAATAATAATAATAATAATAAACAATTGCAACTTATGAGAAGAACAATTGGAATCAACATTGAAGTTTTTTGCCTCTGATTCAAGTTTGGTGTTAATATGAGAACAAACTTATTTAGTTACATATTCATTGTTCTTTATTTGCAGTTCTTCACCTCTTCGAGGAAACTCTAATCAATTGACATAAATGTTCAGCAAGAATTACTCTAGAACATATTTTTTTTACTGGCCCATTTTTGATCATCAGAGAAACATTAGAGCATATTTGTTTTAAGATTTCTCTGACTTTTAATCTACAAAATATTTTTGCGTATTATCTGAATGTTTACATTTTGATTTTTTTTAGGAAAGTTCATTTATTTGATTTCCTTTCATAATATACGCCTGTGTGTGTAATAGAGTGCTATTGCCACACAAATTAAGGTAATTTCACGCTAATGACCGTTAGGTCTGTGCGTGTTAAGTTATACAAATATGCACTTACAATATTGCCAAAGAAAGTGTGTGTGTGCGTTGTGTGTGTTTTATTCTTTTAAAGAGATGTGAAAAAAAGCTATACAAATATTTGTAAACACTTGTTACTGGATTCTGTTAAATTAAATTTGACTAATTCCGAGCCCCCAAAACTACCCGAGTTATCGAGCCGGGACTCTGACTCGGTACGTCACTAATATATTCTGTGTGTGTATATATATATATATATATAGCATATATATATATATATATATATATATATATATATATATATATATATATATATATATATATATATATTATATATATATATATATATATATATATATATATATATATATATATATATATATATATATATATATATATATATATCGTTTTTTAATTCACAAATATACTTGTTTTTTTAAATTTTAATGAGAAATTTATATACATCGAAAAATTGGAGAATTTTTCGACTTGGATAAATTGCCTATTCCTTCCAAGATCTTCATTTATCTTATTTTATAGATATATATTAAGTTATATATATATATATATATATATATATATATATATAGAAAGAAGTATATATATATATATATATATATATATACATATATATATATATATATAGGAACCATAAATATATATATATATATATATATATATATATATATATATATATTAGAGGTGGAACGAATATGAATTTTTTATATTCGCGAAGACGAATACGAATATATATATATTTTTTATATTCGCAAATACGAATATTATTAAACCCATTCTTCTTATTCTAATCTTCAACATAAATATTATTACCTCGTAAGTTAACTATCCAATATTGCACCAATATTCGCAATACGAATATTATTAAACACATTCTTCTTATTCTAACTTCAACATAAAATATTAGATGTCTTTAAGTTAACTATCCTATATTGCACCAACATCTTATACGTGTGAAAATGGAAGGTCGTCTAATACAATCATCTCGGCTATTTTGGTATCTACTCTTATAGTTTTTACATCGTTGGCATTCCATATTTTGTTTTTCTCGAAGCACATTTCGAGAGTTGCTTGCTTTGCTTTTACAAGAGGCGTTGGTGATGCCTTCCGCTTTCGATTTTCCTTTTTTAATCCTTCTTTTCAAACATTCGTTTGAACTCTTCAATATGTTTAATTTTTAGATGGTTTCTGAGACTTGATGTAACTCCCCCTTTTCGGGAATAATTCATGCTACAAAGTTTGCACTTAGCCTTTTCATCGGATATGACATCGAAATAATCCCAGACCAAACTAGATGTATTTGCCATTATTATAATTATTCTAGTTTGAATAGTGCGCAACAGAATTTCACCGATAACCTTCACTACACTAAAGCTATAATATAAACAAACTGAGTATAAACAGTTATTTGCCTGACGGTAATAAATATCCTAGGTGGCAACTCTAGTATTAACGTGTGACAAATGATTTTTGCGATAATATAAAATATTCGTTTTATATTCGGATAAAATTTTCGAATACGAATAATAAAAATATGCGAATATTCTCGAATACGAATATAAATATATTCTATCTCTCTAATATATATATATATATATATATATATATATATATATATATATATATATATATATATATATATATATATATATTTTGTACAGCTTATATAAAGATATGTATATATATATATACATATATATATATATATAGTATATATATATATATATAAATATAAATAGAAATATAAATATATATATATATATATATATATATATATATATATATATATATATATATATATATATATATATATACAGGGTGTATCGTTAATATTGCGAAAAAATTCAGTATGATATTCCTTGCATAAATATAAGATAATATGTGTCAATAAACATTTCACCGAAAACGCCTCGTTTCCAAGATACAAGGTGATGAAACTTACTGGGTCCTAGATTAAATAGCAAAATCATGTTGTTGGGTAGTTAGGATGTTTATTGTTCTTTAGTTGTTTTAATTATTTAATTATGAAAGAAATAAAGGTCAGAGGTGCGTATATATATATATATATATATATATATATATATATATATATATATATATATATATATATATATATATATATATATATATATATATATATATATATTTGAAATTAAATATATATATATATATATATATATATATATATGATAAGTGCGTGTTTTGTATTTTGTTTGGTGTCTGTAAGGTCAGTGTTACTTTCGAGGAACATTATAAGGAGTGGGGGAGGTTCTTTCTCTTTGAGTTAAAAGCTATTTAACATTGAAATACACATATATTTTTAATATTAATATATAGATTTGTTCGAATCTAAATTCTGAATTGCTTTTAAAGTTTTTAAATTGGTTGTTTAATAATAGTGCTATTTTATCCAATATATATATATATATATATATATATATATATATATATATATATATATATATATATATATATATATATATATATATATATATATATATATATATATATATATATATATATATATATATATATATATATATAAGTGTTTTTACTTTTTTATATGTTGTTAAAAAGCTGTTCTAGAAAATGATATTTATAACTTATCTTAAATCATTTTAATAAGTGCACTGAAAGAACGAAATAAATAAAATTTTAAATAACATAAAATTATATATTGTTTTTATATATTTTTATATTTCCATTTTGTGAAGGTAAGAAACAATTTTCCAATTCTCGTGAAGAATTACTAATGAAATGGATTTTGGCTTGCTGTCTTTATTGAAAATGTAATATATATACAGAAACGTGTAAATATATACATAATCACGATATTTGTGTATATATGATGTACCCAGTCTTAGTCGAGAGAGTGAATGTTTGGGTCATGACCTTAGTAAACTAGTGCTAGCTTATATACTGTATGAAAAATAAATAAATATATACTTATATTAAAGTATTATACTATTATTTTATTCGCTATTAGAACCCCACACACACACAAAGTGATTTTAAGTGATTTGAGCGACTTCCCTTTGTACTGGAGTCTTATATAAAATTGTTTATTTCAGTTGTTTGGACTCTGTATACTGGATAAAAAAGTATTTAAAGTTTATCACTGTTTATGTAGAAAACGGCTGTGAAAAAGTTTGAAAATTCGTGATTCGGACACTTTAACCCGTTAAATTTGAGTTACTGTATTTAAAAAGACGGTGTAATTTACAACATAAAGTTATGGTAACTAATATTAAATAGTTTTCAGCCTTTGAACTCTAAAGAATGTTTGATGATATATATATATATATATATAGTTATATATATATATATATATATATATATATATATATATATAGATAAATATATTAATATATATATATTTATATATATATAAAAGAAAAAACAACACTATAAATCGTGCTACACAATATCGGACTTTATATATATATATATATATATATATATATATATATATATATATATATATATATATATATATATATATATATATATATATATAGATATATATATATATATATATATATAAATATATATATATATATATATATATATATATATATATATATATATATATATATATATATATATATATAGACATATATATATATATATATATATATATATATATATATATATATATATATATATATATATATTTCTTTTACGTTTACACATGATGGGATAAGGTCAGGGGGCCCATATAATTCATCAATTCAGCCTAGTTCCAATTAGTGTCCAGGATTTGATATACATTTAAGACTTTTTCAAAAGTTGTTTTAAAAATTCAAAATTATATTTTGTAGTTTAAATCTTCAAAAAATCAAGTTGACAAATGAAATCAATTTCAAACTGACTTATAATTTTTAAATACCTTAAACGTTCTACATGCCCTGAGTAAGAGAGATAGCGCACACTAGTTGTATTGATACTTCAATTTTAGACATTGATATAGTTTGCGTTCGAACAACTGAAAGCATTTAAATGCATGTATTTTCATATGATTTGATTTAGTGCATACAAATAAACAGTACAACAAATTATACACCTTTCAAATTCAAACTCGAAATTGTAGCTATTCCTTCAGCCTTTTTTTTTGTCAGGAAACTTTTTTCAAACCTTGATCAGAGGTTAGTAAACGTAGATGCTACTAAATTTTTAAAAGTTTTCATTCTTATATAGTTTTTGCTATATAAAAATTAAGTGACAATCAGATTTATTATTATTATTATTATTATTATTATTATTAGTTTAATATTATTATTATTATTATTATTATTATTACAAAAAGGATTACTTTCAAAAAGACCCATATAAAATAACTATGAAATGATAGCAGTATTAAGACGTACTCTAACTGGTAAGTGAAAATTTCTTGTGTATACTTAATGAGTATTATTTGTTGATGAAATTATTATAATTACATTACAAATATATAAATCCTTCAAATGAAATTTAAGGTAAAGAGTTAGAATGAAAGAGGGGTGGTAACGTTGTAAAAGAGGTGTACTAATAATTGCTAAATAGCTGAGATGTTGAACGAAGGACACATCAATCATCCAACTGTTTGCTCATAAAGAGAGATAAATAGATTGCTTAACCTTTCTTTGAAGTTTTAATTTAAGTATGCCATAATTTATTAGTTTCATTTATTATTTAATTTATTATTTCCTCTTTTTTTACAGAAAGTAACAAATTTGAAACTCATTTTTCAATACGAACTTTTGTCACTTACACCCCTTGCTTCTGAATCTTTCACTGGTACCTATAAATCATAAATATCGTCAACATATATTTTTGGTGTAAACAATTTTAAAATGTATATTGATTAACAGAGTTATTTAAATTTACTATTTCTCACTTAAATGGTATAATATTGACTTAAACTATTTTAGTCTTTTACAAACTAGTAGCAATGGATACTACTTTCATTCTTAAAACTAATATCCTGAAGCATTATTTAATATTTATCATTATTTAATAAAATGGTAATTTAGTATAAGATAACAAATAATTAGATTTTTACATACCTCATTACATTTATACACCAAATAAAGTTGTTCTCCTTGTGAGTATTAAAATTTAAAAAGTAATAAAATAAAATTTTTTGTGGGTCCTGTCAATATATTTCTGTCATTTTTCCACTGTGGCGAAACTTATTTTATGAATATATAAAATATTATTTAAAATTAATCAGGATGACAAATCAATTCTGCAAATGAGGTAAGATCCATTGCCTTGTATTGCTCTACTATGTTGACTGCTGCCTGGAAGGTGGCTAACATAGATTTTATTGGAGGCTCTTATTTGTTGTTATTGTTTGATCAGGATAATTTCAAGATTATGTAATTAAAAATTTAGATTAATCGTAGAGCTGTCATTCATCAAGCCATTCTTTATCCTAGAGTTGTCATGCCATTCACACACACACACACACATATATATATTATTTATATATATATATATATAGTATATAGTATATATATATATATATATATATATGATATATATATATATATATATATATATATATATACATATATATATATATATATATATATATATATATATATATATATATATAAACTTGACATTACATTTGACAGTTTTATATTATATTGTAATTAAGTTTACATAAATAAGTTTATGTATTTACGCCTATTCTTGGTACAAAATCACATAAGGTATATTTATAAATAAATTTCATAATTAATAACTTTAAAAGACTGTACCTTAACAGTGGATGTTATATACTTTCAGATGTATGTACAGTTATTTACTTGCACAGATGTATGTACAGATATATACTTTCAGATGTATGTACAGTACTAAATATTTACTTGCAGCACTTTTGAATAATTCCTGAAGTTGTTTCAAAATTGAATTATTATTAATGATGTTAATTAGAAAGGAACCCAAAAGGCAAGATCTTCAACTGGTTTGCCTAGCAGAAATGGAGTTCTTTTGTTTCAAATTGGGAGTGGATAGAACCACAATAGAGCTTGCAATACTATATTATTATTATTTCTACTGTCGATGCCTTAGAAAAAAAAATCCTAATAATCTCTTTCCTACACGTCAACTTATAAGTTAACCTACATTTTTTTTATATAACCTCACGGGCAATGTCATATTCTAGGAGTGAAAACTTAGAAGTTTGTTTCAAAACTCGATCGAACCAGAAGCCTCACCACTTAAACTCATCACCCACTGAGCCATATGCTGCTTTTTAACCCTTTGACAGATTCCTACACTATTTTTTTTTTAATTTATAGCAGAGAATATATATATATACATATATATATATATATATATATATATATATATATATATATATATATATATATATATATATATATATATTCTAAAAATTGGTAAAAAATTTTAGATAGATTATGCTTTAAATTCTGGTATTAAAAGTTGACATTGAAAATATCGATTATAATAATAATAATAATAATAATAATAATAATAATAATAATAATAATAATAATAATAATAATAATAATAATAATAATAATAATAATAATAATAATAATAATGCCGCTTTTAAGGTTTTATATTTAAAATCCATCCATTACTTTAATTAAGTATCTTTTGCTTTTCTTTAATTTTTTTTTTTCTATTTTATTGTAACAATACAGAAATAAAATAAACTTATACATCCTTTAAAGTATAAAGGGCTCTATTATTCGTAGTAGTAGTAGTAGTAGTAGTAGTAGTAGTAGTATTAGTAACATCAAAATTATACTTGTTAATTTTGTTAGCCATTATTATTTATTATTATTATTATTATTATTATTATTATTATTATTATTATTATTATTATTATTATTATTATTATTATTATTATTATTATTATTATTATTATTATTATTATTATTATTATTATTATTATTGGTAGTAGTAGTAGTAGTACAAGTTCTTACTCTTTTAATTTTTCTTGCCCATTTTTTTTTAAAGAACGCGTCTAATTTTATGGGCGGTACGAGTCTTAAGTCACTTTATAACCTTGAATTGTGTGATATTGGACTATTATTTTGCTCATGAATCTCTTCAATTTGATGTGCTTTCTATTGATCGCGCCCGTGCACAACACACACACACAAATATATATATATATATATATATATATATATATATATATATATATATATATATATATATATATATATATATATATATATATATATATATATATATATATATATATATATATATATATATATATATATATATATATATATATATATATATATATATATATACACACTCAAAATTTGTTTTTTTTTTATATAGCTCTTTATATTAAATTTCAGTAATTTTTAAAAGAGTTTTGTTTATTACTTCGATTAGGTCTTAAAGTTTATTTATTTATTTATTTATTTATTTATATTATTATTATTATTATTATTATTATTATTATTATTATTATTATTATTATTATTATTATTATTATTATTATTATTAGTTTTTAGATTTATAGATATCAAGTGTATGAGTTTATACATCAAATATCCTCCAGTTTTTAGACGTTATCACCATTTCATTTTCTTGTTACTTGATTATAGTGGAAAGTTTTTAGCCCCATCACAGTTATTTTTTTTTCATCTGTTTATTTTCTCTAACTTGTTCCTTTTTGTCTTAAAAAAAAAATGCCAACTTTGAAGGTTTGTTTTTATTCCGGGAATTTTTTTTTTTTTTTTATACACCTTTGGTTAAATTAGTACTGCTTTGATATTTCACTGTATAGATTTAAAATAACTGGTTAAATATGTCATTTTTTTCTTCAAAAACTTGATCGGTTTAAAAGTGCTTAAAAAATAATGAAAATGGTGTACAAGTTTTGATATTATCCTTAGAGTTAAAGTGTACTTATATCAGTTTTAGAATTGAAATCTTCCACTTTAAAACGCGTTTGAAATTTGACGTTTCGATTATTCAGAAATAAAAAATAAAATAAAACACTACAGAAGCGAGAAAAGATTTTTTATTTATTCATATGTATTATGATGTGTAGAGTATTATTTAAAGAATATTACATGAAATTGTTAAAAAAATAACACTTTTTAGATGTCAAAAGTGTTTTCTAGAGCAAAAATGCGAGTTTACATAAATACAGTTGTCCAAAGAGAAATCAAGATATATGTAAACACAGCAGACTCAGTTATAGTGTTGTATGTAGCCAGGATTCCTGCTTCACCCACAGTAAGCTGATCGCGCCACATCAATAAGTCAAAGTACACACAGTGGAGTTAAAGTGTATTTGTGTCTTCGGGGACATTTTGCTATTTGAAATATGAAGATCCTTGAAAAGCCAACATGCTTGAAGAAATTTTTGTGAAATTGGGAAAACTTTTGCCGACTTTACGATGCTGTGTGTTTACATAGAAGATTGCTTAAGTCACACATAATGTTGATGGTATCGGTGTTTCAAACCGGCAGAACGTCCAACGAAGACAATCCAAAACTGAAGGCCTTACGCTAGTGGACAATGTGCATGTCGAGGAAGTACGCGTTCACTGGATCAAGAATTTCGGAAGATAGGCATCAGGGAAAGTTTAGGGTCCCACATTTTAAAGTCCGACGAAAGAGGTCAGTAAGTGCAGAGAAACGAGACCTGGATAACCCCGCCCTGACTAAGCAGCAAATGCTCGCCGTCGCTCCTCATCCTTACATTTTTGACGTAGCACCAGATGACCTCTAGTCTCGCAGACTACCCTATACCCAGATTTGACCTCCTCAACAATCTTTTGTTCCAGAAGTTAAAATTCACCCTGAAAGGTCACTGATTTCAAATGATAGAGATAGAAGAAATTGTGATGTCAAACATATAAGATTTTCAAGAAATTCGCCGAAGGCACACACATACTTTCACCCACTCGTTTTACTTAATTAAACACTATTTAATGTGTTGTGACTGACCTACTGCATGGTGAAAGCTCAGGGTCATGCTACTTCTTTACCAACACTATATTCAAGGTCATGTCTACACACCAACACCATATCAGGTCTGCTGTGCTGCCACATTCCCGCCCTGTTTAACAAATTGAGGCCAAACAAAGAAGTTACCCGCATGATATCTCGAAAACTAAGATAGGTACAAGAAAACTGATAACATATATGGAATCAGCGTATGAAATTTGTATAGAAAATGAAAAAAAATTTACTTTTTTTTTTATTTTTTTTTATATCTCCAAAACTACGATAGGTAGAAGAAAACTAATAACAATATATGAAATCAGCGTATAAAATTCCTTTTAGGGGGCCTGAGCGACGGTGGGACAGTGGGCTGTTTCCATACCCCCGTAGGAGGGAGAGGAACCTCAAGACACTCCAAATACCAAAGAGCGGGGGTTCCGGCAGACCCTCCCCGGAGGGGGGAAATAGTCCTACCCCGTCGTCCCCAGGAGGCCGAGAGACCCAGACTCTTTGCATCTTTGCTTTACCCTGGGGTATTCTTTTAGTTAAAAAAAAAAAAAATCTTTTTTAATACATATTTCATACGCTGATTCTAAATATGTTATTAGTTTTCTTGTACCTATCGTAGTTTTGGAGATATAAAAAAAAATTAAAAAAAAGTAAAATTTTTTTTTGCATTTTCCATACAAATTTCACATCACATGCTGATTCCATATATGTTATCAGTTTTCTTGTACCTATCTTAGTTGAGATATCAGGTAACTTCTTTAGTTTCACCCAAATCGGATTTCATTTTTGACAAAATATATATATATATATATATCAGGGATGGGGAGTCGAGAAAAAATAACTCGACTCCCGACTCCGACTCCCAGAGTCGATTTTACAAACAACCGACTCCCGACTCCCGACTCCCAGAGTCGATTTTAGAAACAACCGACTCCCGACTCCCGACTCCCAATGGAAAATGGAACGTGAATTTTTTCCAAAATTATGAACTTTTATTTTCATCGTTATATGCTAAATAAACATTGAAAAAAAAGAATTATGACAATAAATTTTAATAATTTCTAATAATAATAATAATAATAATATTTACACTTTTTAACAAAATAGGCACTTTATATTACGAGTAGGCCTATGTACGCACACGTAAACTTGTTGACAAAAAAAATTTACAATATTATAATTTAAATTATGACAATTAATAATAATAATAATAATAATAATAATAATAATAATAATAATAATAATAATAATAATAATAATAATAATAATAATAATAATAATAATAATAATAATAATAATAATAATAATAATAATAATAATAATAATAATAATAATAATAATAATAATAATAATAATAATAATATTATTATTATTATTATTATTATTATTATTATTATTATTATTATTATTATTATTATTATTATTATTATTATTATTATTATTATATATTATTATTATTATTATTATTATTATTATTATTATTATTATTATTATTATTATTATTATTATTAATAATAATAATAATAATAATAATAATAATAATAATAATAATAATAATAATAATAATATAATAATAATACACACACACACACACATAAAGACACACACACACACACACACACACCCACATACAAATTACTACCATTATTATTATTATTATTATTATTATTATTATTATTATTATTATTATTATTATTATTATTATTATTATTATTATTATTATTATTATTATTATTATTATTATTATTATTATTATTATTATTATTATTATTATTATTATTATTATTATTAACAATATTATCATTATTATCATTATTAATCATTATTATCATTATCATTATCATTATTATCATTATTATTATCATTATCATTATCATTATCATTATTATTATTATTATTATTATTATTATTATTATTATTATTATTATTATTATTATTATTAATATTATTATTATTATATATATATATATATATATATATATATATATATATATATATAAATGAAATATATATATATATATATATATATATATATATATATATATATATATATATATATATATATATATATATATATATATATATATATATATATATAAAAATAAAGAGTATAAAACCACAAATATCTCAATCCATATCTCAAAAACTACAACAGCTACCGGGAAAAGGAATACATTGCTGGAATGCTGGTCCAATTTTAGTGCGGAAAATGTAAAAAAAAAAAAAAAAAAAAAAAAAAAAAAAAAAAAAATCTCAAAAACTACAATAGTTACAGCGAAAAGGAATACATTTTTGGAATCCTGGTAAAATTTTAGATAGGAAAATGTAAAAAAAAAAAAAATAAAAAAAATTATTGTTAATAATTATAGTAATATGATTAGAGAGCCTATTTAGAGACCTTATTGGTTACTCGTTAAAATAAATAGACTTTCTATTAAATTTTGTTTTTTAACTAAAGAATACCCCAAGGGTATACCGCACCGATGGCAGGAGTCGGGGTCTCTCGGCCTTCCGGGGAACTACGGGGTAGGACTATCCCTCTGGGAGGGTCTTCGGAACCCTGCTCTGAGATTAGTGTCGCGGGGCCCTCCGCCCCTCCCTACGGGGTATGGAAAACGTCCCCCCCTGTGTTCCCCGTCGGCTCGAGCCCCCTACATTGCCGTGTAATACCTTTACAAATAATATATATATATACTATGTCCCCTGCTCCTAAAAAAAAAAACAATATTTATTTTATTTTATTTTATTTATTTTTTTTTTTTACATTTTCCTAACTAAATTTTACAAGGATTCCAAAAATGTATTCTTTTTGCTGTAGCTATTGTAGTTTTTGAGATATGATTTTTTTAGTTTCCACAATAAAATTTTACCAGGATTCCAACAATGTATTCCTTTTCCGTATCTATTTTATTTTTTGAGATATGGATTGAGATATTTGTGGTTTTATCTTTATTTAACTATATATATATATATATATATATATATATATATATATATATATATATATATATATATATATATATATATATATATATATATATATATATATATATATATATATATATATATATATATATATATATATATATATATATATATATATATATATATATATATATATCAAAAAGCGACTCAGACTGTTACTCGTGCTCAGCACGAGTTGACATTTTAGAAACGATCTATTTTTGAAAATTTCATAATGTTACGATAATATTCTCTTATTTTTTTGCGAAAGTTGGTCAAATAAATGAAATTATTACATAATAAATATATAAGATTATGCAAAATTGAAAAGAAAAAGGAAAGAATAGCCGCTATTTAAATACGCTTTTAACATTAAAAATAGGACTAATCCGTGCCCAAAGCAATTGGCGGATATCATATCTGTGAATTTTTAGAGTATAAAATTATTTATAAATACTATGTTTATAAATGGTATGTTAAAATACTATACATAATAAATAATATTTTATAACAAAAAATATTTAATAAAACATAAAATAATAAAAATATTACTAAAATACTTTAGAATTATAAAGAAAAAAAAGAGTACCTTGAAATATTAATAGAAAACGGTTTAGCCTAAATAAATTTTTATTTAATATGACCAACTCAAATATTTAATTTTATATATATATATATATATATATAGTATAGGGAGAAAGAGTATATATATATATATATATATATATATATATATATATATATATATATATATATATTTATATATATATATATATATATATATATATATATATAAAAAAAATATATATATATATATATATATATATATATATATATATATATATATATATATATATATATATATATATCAGTGGCGACTCCAGTAACTTTTTATGGTGTGCGGAGCGGGCAATATATATATATATATATATATATATATATATATATATATATATATATATATATATATATATATATATATATATATGTATATATATATATATATATATATATATATATATATATATATATATATATATATATATATATATATATATATATATATATATATATATATATATATATATATATCGTATTTTTACTAAAGGTTAGCCAACTCTGGCATTATTCTACTTCGTACGGTAATACAATTACATTAAAAAAAGTTACCTATTCCGAATGATTTAAAATAAAATATGAAAATAATAAATTGCTTACTTTATAATTAAATTGTAAACTTTTGAAATTTGTATCTGAAGTCCATTCTTGTCGTTTTTTGACTTGCATATAAGTCAATCACAAGATGTCAAAAAAACAATTGAGGACAATATATCTTTCAGTTGCAAGCGCAACGAGGGCATTCAGTCTATCTTGTCCCATTGTATTCCGAATAACGGTTTTAATTCTTTTTAATCTAGAAAAGCATCTTTCAGCTTCAACAGATGACATTGGAGTAGTTATTAAAATTTTTAGCAACTTTAATGTTTCTTCAAAAGTCTGATCTGTTCCTTTTTCCATAATGTAGTTAAAAGAATCAAGAGCTCCTTTCCGAGAATAGAAATCTTCTCAACAATATATAACTTCAAGTTCAGATTTGAGTCTCAAGATGTTAAAAAATGGATAAACAGTTAGTCTTTTTAAATGCAACTCAATACTCAGTAGCTTTTTTAATTCGTAGTAATTGGAAGCATTTAACGATCTTCTTCTCTTCACCTCACAAACATCATACGTTCCCTCAATTATGGTAGTCCATTATGGTGGTCATACTGTTTCTAATCTAAACTAATTCTAATTGTAGTTCACTCACAGCTTGTTTTATGAGAACTACGTCTGGATTTCTTGATTGAATTTTATTATAGAAACAATCTACGTGTTGCATTATATGGCGAAAAACGGTGCGCCAAAATACAAAAGTAGGATCAGTCAATAGTCTTTGCAAACCTCCTGCTCTCGTGTTCCTCCTTGTTTGCTTTCGTTTCGAATTTTTTTCAAAGCACTCTAACAATGGCTCTCTATGTTCAAAAGCCATGTTTACAGTTCGGATGTTAAAATCCATTTTGTTTTAACAGTCTCCCAATAATTTCATCTAATACAGAGCATCTCTGAGGAGATTGTGAAAAAAAGGTTGGAATTAGTGATATTTTCTAAAGAACACTCCAACTTCTGGAATATATATATATATACGAAAAGAGATTATATATATATATATATATATATATATATATATATATATATATATATATATATATATATATATATATATATATATAATTAATAATAATAATAATAATAATAATAATAATAATAATAATAATAATAAAAATATTATTATTATTTAATAATAATAATAATAATAATAATAATAATAATAATAATAATAATAATAATAATAATAATAATAATAATAAT
>JABUQX010124158.1:22500-60000 GCA_015478945.1 Trachelipus rathkii | reverse complement strand
TAAAGACTGTAAGTAACACAGTGTTCTGTTTTGCCCTTCATAAAGACCAATTTCTCAGAGTCAGGCCCAGCTGCTAGTCTTAACCTCTTGGGGTCTCAGGTTGTCGTTGCAGAGAGAAGAGCCATTACACTGCAACAGAGGACTGTATTGGCTTATTATTGTACTTCATAATGAGGTGATGAAGATGTACTCTCTCATGAAGTCAGAGTCGACTATGCCTTCTTTCCCATCAGTGTCCAGTCAAGTATCTTAGCCTTCTGTTTGACACTGGTACTTGAGGCCCTGTCCACGTACCCAGCTAAGAGGACGGCAGGCATTCTTCTGTCATTAGAACTGGTGTTGCTATTAACATTCCAGTTCCTTAGTGCTCTTTCGACCTCATTCTCCATGGCGGCTCTGACAGAAACAGTTTGGTCGCTGTCGAACGTGTGCAAGACAGTGGGTTGTAACTTGAGAGGAAGGTAACTGTTAGCTAACAGTCTTAGCTTTTCAGGTAGTGGTAGAACAGTGTGGTAGATGGCTTTTACAAAGGCGTCGACCAGTGGCTTGCATACGACCAAATTGACTTTCATGCTCCTGAGCTTCATGAGGGTGATGACCACTGTGCTTAGTAGGGTTCTAACTTCTCCCTCTGAGCTGTGTCGAGTGCGATAACCACATGAGACATGACTTTGGCGCATTCTCTTATAAATGCCATTTCTTGGTCATTGAAGGGCAAGAGTTTTTCAGTGCTTATAAGGAACTTGGGTTATTTTCGGCCTTTATATTAATCACTACCAGGATGTTGTTGAGGACAACGTTAGAGTTTTACAAAGCCTTTCACGGTATCTTGCCAGGAACCACTAGCTTCCTCGATTATGTTGCCGATCTGCGGACTCTTCCCCTGGACAGTTGCTTGATCCTGTCGTGGGTTTTGAAGGTAGCGACGTCGGAGCCTAACTGCTTGTGAAGTCTGGGGTATTTGTTCCTCATCAAAGAATTCGCTAAGAGTTACAATGTTGATGACGTCGTCACTCTCAGTCGTGTTGTCTGAGTATGATTCAGGCAGTTTCGTAACGTTGCATTGTCAAGGTCGGGCAACTTCTCCACCCGGTAACCATACTGGGTGAAAGCTTTTCCGAAATTGGACCCATTGTCGATGATTTTGATAGTTACCTTGTTCAGAATATATATATATACAAAGGTGGGCACCGTTAATGAGAAAGTTATACGTATATATATATATATATATATATATATATATATATATATATATATATATATATATATATATATATATATATATATATTATATATATATATATATATATACCTATATATATATATATATATATATATATATATATATATATATATATATATATATATATATATATATATATATATATATATATATATATATATATATATATATATATATATATATATATATATATAACTAGCGACCAGTCGGGCAGGAACAGGTAGGTAATGCCTGCATGCTCCCTGGGCTTGGTGGTTGGGTCAATCTAGTGAGATGTTATGCCGAGGAAATATCTAAACAAGAGGACAATTTATTTTCTCAATCAATTTATGTTTATTTATTCGATATAGTCGTAGTACTAACTACATTAAATGTAGTTAGTATAATAACTGTTTGTGAAGAGGCGGCGTTAAGTACGTCACCCCATTAAATATGCTGATGACTGAGCTCTGTTGGAGATCGGTAACTCCAGGCTTGTTTGTTGTGTATTAATTTCCAGTTATATTTAATCTGTGGATTTCTGTGTTTATCCCTTTTTCCTTCCGTGTTTAACTATATTCACTTTATAATCTACGTCTACGAAAACTTGAGGAGTTTGCGTTAAGTTGGGCTTGGTTCTTTTTTCTTTTCCCTTTTTTTTTTAAGCCCCTTCCTTGAATAGTGCCATGCCCGTGAGTGGTGGCAAAAGTATATATATATATATATATATATATATATTATTATATACTATATATACATATATATACATACATATTATTATTATTATATTACATATTATTATTATTATATATAGGCTATATATTATATATATATATATTATATATATATTATACATATATATATATATATATTATTATATATATATATATATATATATGATATTATATATATATATATACATGAAAGATATATTATATATATATATATAAAGCTTATATATATATAGGTTTATATATATATATATATATATATATATATATATATATATATATTATTATTATACATATATAAATATATATATATTATACATATATATATATATATATATATATAGGCTTTCATATATATATATATATATATATATTATATATAATATATATATATATATATATTATTAAGCATATATATACATATATATATATATATATATATATATATATATATTATTATATATATATATATATATATAGGCTATATATATATATATATATATATATATATATATATATATATATATATATATATATATATATATATATATATTTATACATCTATATCCATATATATATATATATATATATATATATATATATATATATATATATATATATATATATATATATATATATATATATATATATATATATATATATATTGAGTTAATGTACAGGACCCACCACGGCTTCAAAGAAGTGGCTTCACACTGGGTATATATATATATATATATATATATATATATATATATATATATATATATTATTATTATTATTATATATATATATATATATATATATATATATATATATATATATATATATATATATATATATATTCTCCACTCTGATCCCCAGATTGGGTTGGTGTGTAAACACATGCGCCGGGAACAGAATAGTTAAGTGACCTAAACATGACCCAAGTCGAAAAGGAAGCAAAGCCCCCTACCACACCTCAAGTGCGAAGCCCGTCAGAGCCAAAAATCCACCTACCTAGAGCTTCACAACTGCAACAAACCCCCCCCACCCCACCCCCTCCGCAATGTCAGGGGTTCATCCCCTCAAATAGCCAACCACAATGAATCCCCCCGAACCACGCCATATTTACTCTTATTATGCACCATTCTTCTCGTTTCTGCCAAATTCACATTCCTTTCCTTTCAGACATTCTTTTACCGACTTAATCTACTTTTTCTTAGATCTCCCAGCTTGTCGAAGCCAAACACATTCACCTCTATACCTCTGCTTAACCAACGGACTATCATTCATCCTTTCCCTATGACCAAACCACTCTTAATCTATATCCATCATTTATTCTCTCATTCACGTCTTTCTTCACACCACATAGCTCCTTAACATACTGCATTCCTCATTTTATCAATTCTACTTACATCTAACACTAATAAGATTAGGCATCTTAAACTATATATATATATATATATATATATATATAGTATATATATATATATATATATATATATATATATATATATATATATATATATATATATATATATATATATATATATATATATATATATATATATATATATATATATATATATTGATAAAGTATTCTAGAGTGATTCTTAACTTACCAGGATTAGATCCCAGCCCTTGGTGATGAAGAAAGGGAAGAATCACTGATCGCGATCTTTTAGTTTCATCATCAAGTGGTCACTACACTTTCATATTCCAGTTCAGAGGGCCCGATCTAATCCTTAAAAGTCACAAAAGCAGTTGAAAAGGATAATTTACCTAATAGAAATGGAGCTGCGGGTTGTTGTAGAGTTTAACATATATATATATATATATATATATATATATATATATATATATATATATATATATATATATATATATATATATATATTTCTTTATATATAAATATATATATATATATATATATATATATATATATATAAAGGCCTGTGGTTATTAAACTAATTAGTTAAATGATTAGGGACCATTGCAATAATGATTTAGGTGGATCCACCGTTAATTTAAGCCAATAATAAAAATTTCGATTTGGAAGATCCCTATTAAATGGGAGTCAAATTAAAATACTAATGAATTAAAGTTGGCATATGAAACGAAAACTTTAAAATTAAAGTTGTAGTGTCGGAGTAAATAAATTTTTTTTATTTTTTTTTTTTTTTGCAAGTCTTCGGATCCCTGTATGCTTGCATCAATCAATGTTTTTATCGTTATAAATCAATATACAAATTCCTATTAATCATAAATGTGCTAATTTCCTATTATTATTATTATTATTATTATTATTATTATTATTATGATTATTATTATTATTTTTATTGTTATTGTTATTATTATTATTATTATTATTATTATTATTATTATTATTATTATTATTATTATTATTATTATTTAAATTATTTTAATATTCTAATGGATGTTTCAAAATTTTTGAGCTTTCATGATAAAATGTAATTTCAATTCAGCTCTTAAGTGGCAAATATGTTTGAATTTGACTGTTTTTCTATATTCTTTAAAAGTAATCGAATATATATATATATATAGTAAAGTATATATATATATATTGTTATAATATATATATATATATATATATATATATAAATATAATATATATATATATATATATATATATATATATATATATATATATATATATATATAGAGAGGAGAGAGTATATATATTCTTATATATATATATGTATATATATATATATATATATATATATATATATATTATTCTCAGAAAGCAACCGGTGGACTCATCATGTGTCGGCATGGATTCAAAGATTGAAATCAAGTCCTGTTGCTCCTGCTCAACACGACGAAGGACGACCAAGTGCCTTAGACGCAGAATTTGAGATTGGGACCCAAGTTCCTCGTAGATATTTTGCATCGGAGGAGGATTCTTATTCTATAAAGGATCCTGTTGTGAAAAGCGATATATTTATTTTCATACTTTTCCAAAGACGAACTTTTCTGTTACCGAAGTTTTATCCTAAATCTTTGCACTTTTTCGAGGACGATTCTCATATCCCGCCTTCATCCATCCGACCTAGACGAAATTCTGAGCCAAACGTCTTTAGCCTTGATTCCTCCTACCTTATACATAGCTGTGATAAGAAGACCATCTTTGAATATGAAAACAGTAGCTATCCTAGTCAGTTTACTTCGCATTCACAATTTCAGAGTTCAAGAGACCCCTTTATTCCCGCAAAAGAGGAGGGGACTGAAGGAAGGAGCGTGAAAGATAAATTAAAAGAAAAATTTTCATGGTTCTTCCAAAAATCTAAAAAAAGAAAATTAGATGAAACAGAAGTAAACGAGAGCACTTCCATTTTACCTTCAAAATCTCGTCACACACTTCCTGAGTCTGTCAGGTTTTCAACCTATTCTTCCACGAGCTCAAGACCTTTATTAGGCCAAGAAATTTTGCCTTCTCTTCCATCACAATCATTAGCTTTGGAACCTGGAACAAAAAACGAAGTCCGTAGACGAAGGTCAGATTCTTATCCATCAGAGACTCAAAAGTCCTATTTATTGGCAAAACAATATTCATCACAAACAAGTTTAAAACATTTATCAGATAAGAAAAACCAAAGAGCGGAAACTAACACTTCACCTGAATTAGAAAGGTTAAATGTTATTGAGAGGATCGAAACATTTCCACAATCAAACAGTGAAGATTTTTTATTAAATACTGAAACCAAGGCAGATTCTAATGAGACCATTGAAAGCCAAAATAGTCTAACTTTAAAATTGAAATCATTTCAAGATAATATTGGAAAACTTGCTGATAAAATAAAAAATAAATATTTAACAAACAAGTCTTCTTCATTTATTGCTTCGCAGGAAGAATGTTCATCATTTCGTGACGTGCCAAATTATCTTAAAGAGGGTGAAATAATTAAGGTTAAAGATCAGATAGATATTGATACGCAGAATGAAGAGAACTCATCAAATCAGCAAATAATTAATATAAATAAAGAATCTGTAAGTGATTCCGAATCGTATGTAAAATCATCTTTTTACTCAAATTTAAAATTTGACTCATTAGCCAGAAGACTGCAAAAAATATCTCGACGCAGGTCCGAAGAAACGGGAAACGAAAGTACAGAAGAACCTCTTCCCAAACATTTGAGATCAATGTCACTGCCAGAAGATTCGCGGGGTTTTCATCGGGATAATTCTTATCCTGTTAGACCTCAGCGTAAAAAATATCGCATGAAGCGAGCGTTAGAGATAGAACCAAGCGATGATGAAACTTCAGTTGATGGTTCACCCAATAATAAATATGAACGAAAAAATTTTGGGTAGTCGGAGAGATTTGCAGTTTTGCAGGCGAGAATTTCTTTCAAGTATGGTTTCACTTTCATCTACAGAAGAGGAAGATGACGAGGGAGTTAGAGAGAAAACTGAGGAAAAAATCGAAAGTTTATTGCATGATGATAAGGACGAATTTAAAACTGAAGACAATGTGTTTATGGAACATAGTGAAATTAATAGTGACAAAATTCTCTCTCCTTTGTATGAAATTTCAGAAGATAACTATGTAAATGATAATGAACCTAGTGTAAATCCAAATAATTTATTAAGTGAATACAGTGCAATTGATCATTCTGTTAGGGAAATTTGTAGTAGTACTCAAAATGAACCAGATGAACCTTTAGTTAGTAGTCAAACAGATAAGTTTAAAGAAACGTTATTATCGAAGGATGCAGTGAAAAATGAGGACGCTGTTGATTATACCAAACTTAGTGATAAATATTGTGATAATTTACCTTCTGTGATTGAACCTTTTTATAAAGGGGAAGTTATAAATGAAAGTGAATCATATGCATTTACCAGTACCGGTGAAGTTAGAGATACTCCAGTTAGTGCCAAAGTTTCTGATTTAAGTGATACATTTGAGATTACCAACGATATCGTACATAAAACTGTCTATAATAAAAATGAAAGTTTTCTAGAAAATGTTTTAGGGGATATTGTCACAGAAATAAAAACTGAAGAAGAGGAAGTCGACGTTTCTGAGAAAGAATCTGATTATAAAATAAATGAAGAATCAGAGGGAGATGATCTCTTATCCTGCAAGTCGAGTAACATTCCAATAGATTTTTCGGAACGGAAGAATGAAGAGGAAAACCTTTCAGACCGTTTTAATGAGGAAAAATTAGATATCGAAGAAGCAAATGATGAAGCTAATTTAGAAATCTCATTGCCCCACACCGAAGATAAGAGTGATCGAGAAAGTCTTGAGGGTAATTATACTGAAGAAAAACTCAGTACAGGTAAAAGTGAAACAGATTTAGAAATACAAATTAATTATTTTCAAGAAGGAAGTGATCGGGAAAAAAATATTGCTAGTAGTTCAACTATCGAAAAATTTGATATTAAAGAAAAGGAAAGTGATAAAAATGAATTTATGACACTATTAAATTATAAATCTATGTCGAAATCTGAAAGTCAACCTCAGATTTTCGTTACCCCTGCAGAAGTTAGCGATAAGATAGTTGAGAGAAAAGAAATCATCAAAACTGAAAAGGCTTTTTCATTTATTGAAACAATAAATAATGTTTCTTTTCGTACAGACCGATCCATTCCTGTGTCATCAGGGGCTATCAAAGGTACTGCAAGTAGCGTAGAGTCGCAACATGGTTCATCAACAATATTTAGCGAGTTGGAAAGTCACTCTCCTTCTTTGATTGATAACTTTAACGTTTCACCAAATTTGTCTCCTCGAATTAATAGCCCTTTATCGGGAGGGGGAAGTGACATCTTTCCCGCCACTCCAAAATCGCCCATCACAGTTCAAGAATGGATAGATTCACTTCCGACTAATGTGAATGAACAGAGGTAAGTATTCGTTTTCATAAATACAGTAAATAATGTCTCTATGCCTAGTTTTATAATAAATAATAATATTTTTTTTTTTGCAGAATAATAAGTATTATTATTATTATTATTATTATTATTATTATTATTATTATTATTATTATTATTATTATTATTTATTATATAAATTATATATATTATTTTTTATATTATATATATATATATATATATATATATATATATATATATATATATATATATATATATATATATATATATATATATATATATATCGTTCAATTTGCTGCAGAAACGGCATAACTCAAAAATTTCATTTTTTTAAGGAAAGCTCATTTGAAGTTTCAAATTATAAATAGTTATAATGAATTAAAAACTCTTCACGTCGGAGGTTTAGATAGTTAATATATGATAAATTTAAAAATTATTACAGTCATTCTCTCTCTCCCTCTCTCCTCTCTCGTCTCTCTCTCTCTCTCTCTCCTCTCTCTCCTTCTCGTCTCTCTCTCTCTCTCTCTCTCTCTCTCTCTCTCTCTCTCTCTCTCTCTCTCTCTCTTCCTCTCATCTCTCCTCTCTCTCTCTCCTCTCTCTCTCTCTCTCTCTCTCTCTACTCTCTTCTCTCTCTCTCTCTCTCTCTCGTCTCTCTCTCTCTCCTCCCCTCTCTCTCTCTCTCGTCTCTCTCTTCTCTCTCTCTCTCTCTCTCTACTCTCTCTCGCTCATTCTCTCTCTCTCTCTCTCTCTCTCTTCTCCCTCTCCTTCTCTCTCTCTCTCTCTCTCTCTCTCTCTCTCTCTCTTCTCTCTCTCTCCAATCTCTCTCTCCTTCTCTGCTCTCTCTCTCTCTCTCTCTGTAGTAATGAGTGATTTTAACGCAATTTTTGAGTTATGCCGTTTTTGCAGCTACAAATGAGCTATAATAATATATATATATATATATATATATATTATATATTATTATATATTATATATATGATTATTATATATATATATAATATATAATAATCTATTATATACTATATATATATAATATAAATTATATACTATATATATAAATACATAAGATAGATCTATCAGAAGAACCTCATAAACACGATACTATATACCTATAAAAAATATCTGTGATGACATATCGTAAAAAATATCGATGGTAGAGATATACTGATTTCCGCATTGAATAAAAAAAATATATCTCATAATATTTATATATAGATATATAGATACTTAATATTTCCTCGTACTGAATTATTCGGTATAAAAAGTAGAACTAAAAATGCTATGGAATCCTCCACCTTCGGGACTTATCGTTAAAATATTAAAAACTACTTAGTATAATATTTACATATAGTAAAACAAAACATTATGGGCTCAAATATACCTTAACTATTTTGTGACTTATTAATATATTTAAGTGGTATATAAACTTATATTGTACTTTTTCACATTTAGGTGCGATGGCTCCTCCTTTTTTATTTATGTGAAGGGCTCGGTCTACTCATTCTTAATTCATCTTCGATCACACTTTTTCTTGGTTCTTTCACCGGGTTATGAACTTGGGTTTTAATTTTTTTATCCGAACATTGGATGACTATGTTATAGAAATGCAGAATGAACAATGCACGGTGCGAGAAACAGAAAAAGTAGTAGGTAGGTGTACCGGCAAGAGAGTTATGACACAATCGAAAAAGGATTTCAGTCCCATGCCGTTGAGTCCTACCCCTTTGAGCCGGGTCACATATAGTAGGGTGGAGTATATCTTTCGGTCGGGGCAGATCGGGACGGAAAATTTTTGACCACTCCTGGTTAGAGCTTCGATGAGACTGCGTACGACAACCCTTTCGCTTTAACATTAGTTAATCAATGGACATACTTACGTATTTTCTTTTACGGAAAGGGAGGAGATGTTATTGGAGAGGTTCATACCACATTTGGTCCCAGTCTAGTGTTCTAGATGATCGTTCAGGTCTCGGTTTACCCCTCTCAAAACCCCGCCAGGATCATCTCGTTCATCTTATAACTATGCACCTTTATTAACTCGCTCTTTGACCTTATTCACTCTGCACTCTTCTCTTTACTCCAGGTATTCCTTTTACTGACTTGCTCAATCCACTCTTTCTTCCTGGTCTACCTCTCTCCCAGTCGCGCTCGTTATTCCGACTAACACTTCCACCACTAACATCCGTCTTCCTAACCAATCCGCACTATCAATCTTTCCATCTTTCCACTTACGGGACCCAATGTAAGTCCAATCTCTAACGACCGTACTTTAAATTTAATTCTCTCATTATACCCTCTTTCTTTCACACCACAGCAACTCTCTGTGTACGTTTATTCCTCATTCTTATCAATTTTTTCTCGCCACCTTACCATTGCTGCTCTACTAGCTCATTGTCTACTCTCTGCTCGAAATCCACATCTCTGCTACTTTAGATCAACTCCTCATCTTACATTATCCGCCTCTTATTCCAGGCACCAACTCCCAGTCCTCACTACCTTACTACTACTCTAACACTACTTGCGTCTTAACACACAGTTCTCTCCTTTCCTCCATGGCACAGTCTCTAGCTACACTCGAAGACTCCTCATTCGTCTCCCTACCATTCTCTCTCTTCCCACCAAGACATTTTAACTTGTGCCACAGCCCATTGTCCTCGCCCTCTGATTTCACAACCTTCCCTATTTTCTACCACTCCTTGCAGTCACTTTCGTTTCCCCTTCTTTCCACTTCCAACTTATAAATCCGTCTCTCTCTCCCTCCCCCTTCTATTCAGCGTTTTAGTGAGAACCTCTCGTCCCCATGTCACGCAATAATTTCCACCCCTTTCTACTAGAGTCTTCCACGGTCCTCATAGCCGCGATCGACCTCTTACTTATGTGCCATCTCTCCTCGCTCACTTCTCTGGGTTCCAACCCTTGGCAACAGCATGGACTACATCTATCTACCCCCCAAATCATCTCTAAACCCCGCTCTCTCTCTCCTCTCTCTCTCTCTCCTCTCTCTCTTATACTACATCTCTGGCGTCTCCATCTTCACTAAATGCTCTCCTTCTCCTCTCTCTGCTCTCAACTCTCTCTCTTCTCCTTTCCCTCTCTCTTCTCTCTCCTCTCTCTCTTCATCTCTCTCTCGCACTTCATCTCTCTCTTTTCACCTTCTGATCTCCCCTACTACTCTCTCTATTCTCTCCCTCTCTCTCCTCTTCTCTTTTCCTTCTCTCTCCTCTCTCTCTCTCTCTCGGTCCTCTGTCCTATGTTCATGCTCTCTCTCTGCTCTCTCTCTCTCTCTCTCTCTCTCTCTCTCTGCTCTCTTCTCTCTTCTCTCCTCTCTCTCTCTCTCTCTCTCTCTTCTCCTGTCTCTCTCTCTCTCTCTTCGACTCATTTATCTCTCGTCTCTCCTTCTCTCTCTCTCTCTCTCATCTCTACTCTGCAGCCAGACACAGCAATACTTCACTTTGGAGGTCTCTTTTTCATTATCTTCATTTGGCTTTTAAAACGTTGTTTGTTGATTATCTGCGCCTTAATTTATGTTTTTCTCATTAGAAGTTTGATAGCAATTAATGAGATTCTGCTGTTTCCTTTCTCAGGTTTCTTCCACCCAGCTATCTAAACAAACTTTGCAGGAGAATGAGTCTAAGCATCCATGCTAAACTTTGTCTGAATGGAGTTCTTTCGTAAGGAGCAAAATCGGACAGACGGATCTGGTCTGTAATGAGCTATATGACCAAAGGGAAAGTTGGAAATTGTAGGGTTTTGAGAGTTAGACAAAGATTAATTCTAACTGGAGATGTAATAAAAAATAGACTAGAATCTATGAAAGGTTCATGAATATAATATAATATAATATATATAATATATATAATATTTATAAAAATTTAATGTATTGTTTATAATGCAAATTTATCGCTATATAATAAGAAAACTAATAGTTAGACAAAACACACTAGCTCCAAATAATAATCTTTATTCTGTTATAAAATTAGCATCTCTTGAACGTAATATTCCATGTTTTATCTACCTATCCAATAACATATATATATATATAAAAACTATATATACCTATATAAAGATAATATAGATATGTCTATTTAAAGATATTCCTAATAGCTTGAAGATTAGTGAAATTACTATACTATAATATAACATATGACCCGGCTATTTAATTATAGTTGTGATAATATATAATATATATATCTTACTTAATATATAACATGGACATACTATATATAATCTCATATCATATCCTCCTAGAACTATATAACATACTAAGAAATAACCATATTATGTTTGATATATCAAAATATAAGCAATAAATATATTTTATCCGTCTATAATATATATATATATATATAATACATAATAGAATTTGATTTAATATATATTATAATTAAGGTATAATCAAAGAGTAATGATAATGATAAGGATATATATATTCTGATGAGCCATCAGTTATGAAAAATAGTACTATATGTAGTAATATATATATCTAACTGTATATGTAATAGTGTATTTAAATTAATATTAATATATATCCGTAACATCAGTATTTAAAGTATTCATTTCCGCATATACAGATGATTTACGATATATACCCTATATATATATATCACGCATAAATAACCTATAAACACTGCCCCATTAATCCCCATTTACTAGAAAGTACCACTATCGACTATAGTACTACGTACAAATCATATATCATTCCTAACCTATAAAGATAAGTTATATAGGAATAAGTTACCTCCGCGGTATATTACAATACCGAACATAATATAATAGTTACTATCATCACCCTGATAACTACATTAAATCCAAATTTATATAATATTTAATATATATATAGTCATATATAATTATATGATAAGTATATAGAACTAATACCATATAAAACCTCAAACACCTATATCAATAATATATTCCATAATATATATATATATAATATACGCCTTAATCAACACTAAAATCATTAAAACCTCCTTTTGCAAAATGTTTTCCTTTATTAAAACAACTGAACCAAAAAAATTATATTTTACATTGTTAAATACTATTTGCGGTATTAAAAGTATTGTTTATTTAAATTAATAATATAATTGTAGATTTCCACCAATTGATGACATTATCTCAATAAAGACAAGTGCATTTTACTGGGAAGGCTAATATAAGCTGATATATATTAATGAAGTCACTACTATGACACAAACATTTTAGAAAATGCTAAGATCGATAATCATATAATTTTAAATATTATGACAAAAACTAAAACAAAAGAGTAAATAGTAAGTGCCGTAACTGCAGCTCTCGCTAAAACGCTATCTCTTAAAAAATATGAAAATTGTTTATTTTTATATTTAAAAAGTGTCGCTATTACATAGTAAAAACCAAACTGGACCTATTTCAAAAAAACAACAGCTTCGGCGTTACTGTACGCACGAACAGTGGAGTAAGGAATTGCACGACGCATAAGAAACCATTCTCTCTACCATTAATTTACCTAAGTTAAATGACAAGGTCAGCGAAATTGGTCTTTGGTTGTCCGCACACTTCGGATCTTTGCCAGGCTGTGGAATTAGCAGGATTTACAAAAAAGCTGTAGTCCAAATAGATGATGGAAACGAGGATTCGATCCAGATTCTGTTATACAGGATCAGCAAGAACGCTGGAAAGCAGAGGGATGAAAAATAAGCGGCCAAGAAGCATTATCGTACGACAAACTCATGCTAATAAATAGCGGCGGCAAGGGATGTACTATATGCTATCGACAGTAGCAGTTTTGAAAATCCACTCGATGTAAGTATAAAAATGACGGTATTAGTAATGATTCTTTACTCGCTTCGCTGCTTTTGAAATAAAGTCCTGGCGGTATATAATGCGTAAATGTTAAATTCCTCAATTTTTTGATATAGCACTCAGTGATAACAAAAGAGCTCAAGGTCGGAGCTAGCAAATACATATAAGGCCTAGAGTGCATCTGCAGACAAGCTGCTGGAGCAGAAAATCAGTAATCAAGGTTATTAATCAGGCCCGTAACGAGTACTGTAGAGTGAAGAATTCCCTAGATGAAACGACAAGATGTTTCTGTGCAATTTTCCACACTGAAGGATAAGCGGAGCGTTGGTAAGTTGGCAGATAAGGAAGAATATTAAACCAATGATTCAGCCGAAGTATTGTTATGGTGTTTTGCGAATTATATCGATGAGAAGATCTCTCGCCGCAGCTCTTTAAAGATAAATCATTTGTATCGACGGCCTGCTTACAGGTTCCTTTTAGTTAATATGGTCCTGTAGGAGTTTTTTTCTTCTCGCCGGTTACTTGTGCACACTCTTGGGGCCAAATCCATGTGTTGCCGAGCCTACCCCGCGGAAGATAATCCCTATGGATGCAAGCTCTTCCTCGACTGCTGCGTGAGCATTACGATAAATAGACGTTGATACGGTGGAGTTGACAAGCGCGTAGGAGACAGGAAGTGCTGCGCAATTGTAGCATAGGATTGCCTTGTCTTATAAATGTGGGCAGCTATAATTTGTCTTGAGCTGGTGTTTGGCTATCTCTCCTTGAGACTCAATTCTTGATGCGGCGTAACTCCTCAAAAACCTTCCTGTTCACAACAGGTTATGAGATATAGCTTTAAGGAAAGAGACACTGATGGTGGCTACCAGAACAAATGATTTTTTTTGTTTTTTCTTTATTAATATACGGGAATATACCATTTCATTCTCCGAAAGAGCTGCGCATTTTCAATATTGGTAGTTATTTTCGGGGATAACGCAAACCGCTTAGCATTATTTAGCAGCAACGTTCCGAAGGCTGGAGGAATAAACTTGGAACACTAGCATTGTAAAGCAATTGACCTTTAGTAGGTGGAAAATGCGCCGTTGTGCATAATAGGTACAGCAGTAAAATAAGGACCTCTTGGGAGTTAACCCAGTAAACAGGAAATCTTTTCATGCTGTCCAGACCTTTCTTAGAATGACAGTCCCAAAATATACCAT
Organism: Trachelipus rathkii; assembly: GCA_015478945.1. Lineage (NCBI taxonomy): Eukaryota > Metazoa > Arthropoda > Malacostraca > Isopoda > Trachelipodidae > Trachelipus > Trachelipus rathkii. The sequence continues at coordinate 45,223 of JABUQX010124158.1, read as the reverse complement.
CTTTCTGTTCTAAAGAGTCTAGAAATAGTGCCTTTGGGACTTGTCTTTATTACTCAAGGAAGCATTTTAGCTCGAGTTTCTAGAGAAGTTTCAGGATGAAAGAAAGTGAACACTTACTATAAAAGTAAGGTTCCCGAGTAGTCACATCTGAACTGAGAAAAAAGCGCAGCCCCTAACTATTTTACACGGTGATTGCGCATAGACTCGTCCGCTCACTTCAAATTCCCTAAAGCATCATTTTCAGAGTGATACAACAACCTCAGCGCCATATGTTGATGGTCTCGTTGCTCTAAAAGGCTTTTAGCAGCGGAAGGTGCGGATCGCTGCCCTAAGAGAAAGTACATACAATCTCGCGAGAATGTTGTATCAGGCTGGGCGCAGCCACAGGCGGATGAGGGAGAGCAGGGCATATGGAAATATGAACACACCATAAAGGAGAAAGACGCCATCCCAATGGGGCGGGGTCTCCTTTCCTGGAGGATTTAACCCCACCACGTGCGCTTGGAGCAACCTGCGAGACGTGCCTGGCCGCGATCGCCAGGCGACTGAATCGCTATGGAGAAGAAGAGAGACCCTCCAGGTGAATGAAGGGGAATTCACGAGGGCAGGACTCGTTATTAATATATCGTAAAGTGCATAAGGTCCATTTTAAATACTCTCCGACAAGTGGATGTAAGATTACAATAAGAGTAAACGCAGAACTCGCAATGCAGAACTATATCAGCTTGGTTTGGGTAATCGTATATGAAGTTTCTATTACAGAATTATCGGCGCCCAGTGCGAGAGTTCATATGTTTTACCATAGATTATATTAAATCTCCAAAAGGGGTTCCCCCCTAAATGATGAGTCTGGAGATGGGCTCTCTCAGGTTGTGTGCCCGCCGCTAACAGAGGAGTCTTCAACATTAATACTAGTCTCCAGAAGTGGGGTCATCTGGAAAAAGAGATAATGACTCTACTGCGACAACCTAACCAGGCTGCCAGCGTCACAAGCGGGCATGACAACGCACCCGGCAAATAACGAACGGACAGACCCCGGTGAAATCCCCACAGCGAAAAGCGCCGCCCTCTCTTAAGACACCTATGACACCCGAGGTAAGACAACGTCCACCACCGAATAAGAAGATAGTGTCGAGTCGGAACGGTGTCAGCACTTGCATCTTGCGCGGCAAAAAGAAAGGAAAGCGAGAAAAAAGCAAAAAGAAAAGAAAAGAGAAAAACAGTAAAAGCAAGAAAAGCGGCGAAGGACAGCTGAGTCAAGCGCAGACAGTCTCGTTTTAAATAAAAGGCAAGACAACAAGCTTAATGAAAATGACATTGTGCGAAAGATTGAACAAACTGAAGAACTATACAGACCCTTTTTGGAGCACACATGCACAATGTTACATACTTAAAGGTCAGAGTCGTGCCCGTGAGGTACCGGGATGAGCAGCCTCTCGAACGTTATATACACTCGCCCTAGTATGTTTGGTAATCACCTTTGCTTATGCCTTTCTTATCTGTAGGTAACACGCGGGTATAGGAGGGCAAACGGCGAGGCTGATACCAAAAAGCAATTACCGACGAATCCCTACATACAGGAGATATACGCCGAATACTGCCCGAGTGCTGCGGCAGAAAGAATAATAAATAACACGGGTCAAAAAGGCTGCCCGGTGAGCCCCGGGAAGATAGATATTCATGAAGTTAAGAAAAGATCCCAACCTATCAGACTTTAATAATTTTGGCTTTGAGCGTATTTATGTTATTATTATATCTATATATTAATATCATAAGAATATAGATATATCAGATATATATAATTATGTGATTATAATTAGGCTATATGAGCAGCTGATACCAAAATATCATAAATGAGACTGTAATAATATAGTGAAACATTATATTATTATAGGTATAATATTAGTTATATATATATACTCGTATAATTTGTCTAGTACTACAGTGATCAGAAATCATTAAGTAAGAAGGACCATAATGCGAACTATTAACCAATAGAGACTAGATGTTATCAGGTAAATATATACTACGGAAACCCCTAGCGAGTAGCCGAAATGACGTAACCACAAGCTAGACATCAGTCTGATAAAGATTAGAGGACAGACAGGTCGACTTCTAGTTCTGCGAGCGGCGTGTTTTCGATTGTCTATGCACAAAGCATGGAAGAGCCTCCTTGTACAGCAGATGTCTCTTTAGGAATTATGTGATATCTTCCCAAATTTATAGTGGTGCAATTTCTTCTCGCTACTCTGGACTGAGTATGCCAGATGTATGAGTTCGTGCAGAACACAGTTTTACGCAGATGGGGCCTAAAAAAGTCAGTAGGTGTGTGACAAATTTGCTCACGAGGCTCTCATCTCATCTCTTCTCAATCTCTCTTTTGTGTAAATTATCACAGTAGCGTTCTTATATTACGGATTTAGTTCTCATTATAAAGTTATATAATTACATGTAGAATGTCTTAAAATGCTTAAAAAAACTAAAAGGAGTATTATTGAAACTTTATTATAATAATAAATAAAGAAATGGAATTATAAAAATTGTTCAAAATTGTCAGAAATTGTAAAAAAATCTCAATAGATAAGTGCAATTATTACGTTACAAATAAATAACCAAATTAAAATTATTTTCAGAATTCTTTGTATAGGATCATGTTCCAGCTCCCAATTCGTTTTCCAATTTTTTCCATATTACACATATCTCTATATATTCAACACAGATTAGCTGCAAAAAGATAATTGCAAAGTAAAATAAAAATAATAAAAAAAGAAATTATTGTAGAACAGTAACGCATATATAAACATTCCTCAATTGGCTCAATATGTTGAAATATATATCAAGAAGTGCCATGCTCACAACCAACTATTTATCTGCGACACAATCAATTAAACTGAATTGAAGATCGTCTTATACAGAATATGATAGAGCCATTTCTGCCCACATTTATGCGAAGCTTTCAGATGAGCGATACGTTATACTATCGTTCGTTCTATTTCAGCCAATTCCACAACAAACACTGAAAAAATTCCAGATTCATAGAAGTGCTTTTTTATAATTATCTTTGTGTTAGAGAGAGATAAACACCCAAACAAATTACAGGCTGCGTAAACGTAGTTCTGAGATAAAGAGTATAGTCTTTCAACCAATATTGTATAACCAGTATATTCTACCAGTATTACTGTGAACATTTTCAGTGTAGCCAACTAACTGCATTCAGTATCTTATCCAATATAAAGATGGGTACCACACCAGACTGATATAGAGGAATAAGTTCTTTTTGAATACTGCAGAGAAGGTAGTGACCAATTATACTTATTTTTAGTTTTCATATGCATACTTTCAAGTATCATCATTATAGATCACGTACAGCTTAGCCGCAAGAGATAGGCGCTCCTCGCGAGGAATCCGAAGTGAGGAGCACTAGATGAAATTGGAAGTTATTATATGCGCTCTTTATGCGCAACTAAAACGCGGGAGATACTACATATACTGCGTAGATAGATAGCTGACATTAATGAGATCAATATGCATGAGTGAATTCTGTGAGGGCAGATGATTCTTTTGCAATAAACCTACAGAATAATGGATCTATAATTCAATTGATACCCTCACCGGGATCAAGTCACCTAAGAACAATAAATAATGGAGAGAAATAACCTAGGTGAAAGAAGATCGAGACAACCATTGTACTAAACAGATCCTAAGAATGTTTAATTTGCTATACAAGCAGTAAAAAAAAAACTGCATAAGTTGTTGCGGAAATGCTGCTACGGCAGAGAGGGAGGGGCCGTTGTCAAATTATAAATGTAGCAGAAAAATTAGGTAATAATCAATCCCAGAGGAGCGCAAGTGAGCATATGGATGAGATATTCTAAATGACTCTCTGGCCTAATCAGCCTCTTGTCCAAACATCGAAGGATAGACATTAAGAAGTATCTGTATTATAAAAATTATACACGGGACAGCTTTTGAGCCAGGTGGTACTATAAGAATTGAAACATACAAATGATATGCAATGCAACTGTAGACGATATAATATTAAACTAAACGATGAAAAGTATGATAGATGAAATATAGAATTGAGGAATATTAGGAGGTAAAATATTTAGTAATACTAAAAATAATATATTAAGAAATTTAAAATGTAAAGGGGGAAATCTAGCCCTATAATTATTAGACAAGTATTTTATGTTCAAGAGAATTAAATTTGGGTCAAAATTCGTAAAAGACTAAATGCTTCATATCAAATTATGACTGGAGATAATAGTGATTATAAAAAACCATAATAATTTGAGTTTTAATCAATGGGACACTCTAGAAAAGCAATTTTATGGATAGAATATTCAGTTAGTATGTTTTAAAGAGATAAAGACCTCACCATATTAGGAGGAGCGAAGAGAAAGATAAGTAGAAAATTTGGAGTGAAAAAACCTAATAATATTTTAAAATATTTAAATAAAATAGTTGTAGAAGATTTATGAAAATATATAGGAATAATATAGAAGTATGAGATGATAGAAGATATAGAAATGTAAAACTTAACCAGTCAATGATAGAGAAAGAGGCAATTAAGAGAGAGAGCATGGAAATTTTATTCAGAAGCTAAGAAGTAATTAATTAAATAAAGGTGATCCAGAAGATTTTTATATTTATAGCTATTTACATAAATTTAAATAGTAAGAATAGGACAATAGGTATTAACAATATAAAAATTGATGAAAATAAATGCTCGTGAGACAAGAATCACGGCACGAAAACTGCAACACAGCCCATTTACAGCACTAAATTAGAGAAGCAAAAAAAAATGTACAGCATGTAGTATCTCTGAATATATGATTCCACCTGCATCTTGATCGGGCCAGCCCCTGCGCAACCCCAGCCCCAACTTTTCCCCGTACGACCTGACCCACAGCGATGATTACTGTTTTAATTTTTAGGTATATGATATGGAGTATAAAAAATATCTAATTATATATTGCAGCGCCTATGTAACTCGATTACTACATCTTAAATTATATATGAATAACTTAACTTATATTAGAATTATTGTTCATCAATTCATGGATATATGTATATTAAAAGAAATATTTATTGATTTTGTTTCGAGAGACGATAAGATTTTAGTAATAAATTAAAGCCATATACACTATACACCCATAGCCGTCTCCCCAAATTTAGCAGTCTCCCTGTTTTCTTATTTTTTACGAAACAAAGAGTAAAACTAGTATTTTTTTGATAAAATTATTTCAATACAAGGATAAATATTTAATAAAAGCCGGCTTACTTGAACTACGCCATTAGAGTGTCGAGACTAAGAACGTCCACCTTGTACACCACACGTAGAAGAGTATTCTAATTGATGAGAGGAGCAATTTAGCAATATTAACTTATCCCTCTTCTCAGCTATTTGAATTTTTGATACTTATCGATATGAATATGACGAGCTACATCCTCTTGTCTTAATAGCCCTCTCAGTATTATATCTTCTCTTTCTCACATTTCAAAAAATATATTTAGATCTGAATATGCAATTAACAATGCTCAGAATCATTATTCTTCATCATCATTTATATCTAAATACTCATATATTTTCTATTACAGAGTCTTTTGACAATGCCACTTCTGAGCGAAATGCTTTCATGACGACTGCGTGTCACAAGGTGCACCCTAGCCTTAAGCAATCTCTGTCAACAATTTTTCTTCTTTCTTGAGCCACCCTTCGCCCTGGGAGCATTAAAGATGACGTTATGCGAAAAAGTAAGGCATGGGGTCATGAGATTACAACAATTCATATCATCATAATCTGTGGTTGTACAAACTCGTGCTTGATGAACCCGAGAGTACCCATTGAATCTTTCTTCAGTTTGCCGACTAAAAAGATTATGCGTTGACCCGGTTATTGGAATCTTATCAAAAAACTGCCTCTCACTTCCACTGTATCGCAAAGTCCATATACGGATATAATACCCATCGTCAAAAAGTCTAAATAGTTGCCTACAGATCCATTACAATATACAAATATAGATCGAGGAATTCATACTTAGAACGATATAAAAAAAAATTACTGTAACAAAATCAAAGTCTCTAGTAGCGACAAATCACCATTTCCAAAAATACTAATTATTAAGTGATTATATTAATTCAAGTTTTAGAATCGCGAGCTCCTACACTTGACAAGAAGCTAAGATTTTTATTTTAGCAATATAGTCTTGTCTTTGCGCTCAACCATGTACATATGCAGTTGCAGAATACGTCTCCTCTAGATTTCAAGTTACATTATGGTTTTGACAACGCCTCTAGCAATAGAATACAATCATCTTGATTTCCCTTGTATTCTAGCAGTCTGTGATTAGAGATAAAAACGTCATATTATGCATATAATAATAGAAATCCGATATTATCTATCGAAGAAGCCAATTATGGATATCTACGTCTCTGAACTTTGTATACAACTACCACAACAAAGCAAAATCGTATGTTCTATCTGTTCTCAGGTCAAATTATAATGACATTGAAACGCAGAGTATACCGATTACAAGGTGTTGTCAGGAAATGCTAACGCAAAAAGAGAAGCTTAAAGGTCTGAGCGTCCAACTCATGCTGCTAAGCTACACATAAAATTACCTGGACTATAGAAAACTTTCAGCATCAACTAATTACACTCACGAGACACCATTGTTAAATCTTGATACAGAACCCTCTCACAACCCCAAGGCCTCCAGTAGCATTAGACACAGGCTCCAACCAACTAGTACGGATAAATGCCCAAGTTAACGTTTTATTTTGCATATATGAATCATTTATATACAATAATAATAATACATCATCTACTCTCCACCCATGGAGACACAAAATAAAAACTCAACACCAACATCCATATCTTCCTTCGTCAAACCCTCACATAGGATATACAAGACCAAAAAACACTCACCTTCAGAATTATTAAACGACTTAACATGTGATTATATTCCTTATACAGAAGAGATGTAAAAACAAAGAGGATATATAAGAAAAGACAGATTAAAAAGTCTATCCCGCCTCACCGTAAACAGTCTAAAACAATCAAAGATCACAGGTTTTAATAGCCCATATCACCCTTCAATACAGAGAAGTTATGCACATAGTGGAGCAATCACAGACTTCTGACGACATACCGTGATAGAGAAGGAGTGCGCACATAGATACTGTAATAGTAGAACAAAAATAATCTAGAAAACCAATACACGTGTCACATCTACGGCAATCACGCAAGTAGCAGTCTTAAAGATAACAATGTAACGCCTAGTCTCTGCTGCTCGACAGGCGATCTCTTCATTATTTAATTAACCCTACGGTCGTCAAAATCAGGTTACACTCTATCTCTATACAAACAATTTAAGTTCCGAGTATATAACGGTATAGACACACGAAAATATGAGTACAATAAAGTGCAAGTGACATATGAATTAGAACTCTGTATAATCCTCCTATAGCTTATCATCACTTTACAAGTTTTCGAAATCTCTAATAAAATTTAGATTCTTCCCTGAAACGGTAGTCTATAGCGATAGATCCTGTATGATCCTTGAACATTCATCTGACTTCTATCTCAGAGTCATCTACTCTGATAAATCCGTTTTCGTCCTGACATTCCTATATCCCGCTCGACTTTTCTAATTCCTTCACCTCTAGATCCTATTCATAGACTTCTCAGAAAGTGATGTAACCCTGTTTAATAGAAGTCATTCATGACAAATGAAATTACGATTAGTGATACTTTAACATGCAATTTTCTCGACATGACTTTTTTGCGTCATAATGATATTAATACTCCTTGAGAAAGACCTGTGATAACTACGAGTTTGGAGCGAGTGTGCTAAACAAGGATCTAAAGATTACCAGTATACAATTACAGTAAATAATAACAAAGTACATTAGATGATAGTCGGTCAATATTACAACGTGATTTATACCAATATAGACGTATAGAGTACCTCTAGATTTTATGAAAATTGAGTGCCAGTAAAATACTATGTATGTTAAGACCATGAATACAAAGATATATATGTGATCAAGCGTTCACTATAAAAGGGAACGGAGTAGGTTCATAGTATACATTCTAAGTATAGAGTTGTATTAACGTGCTTTAGAATAATCCTATACAAAGGGTAACATAGTCTCAGATTATTAGCACACATAGTGGACTTTTCTCAATGATCAATCAATGTCAAAATATTATCTTATGAGTTCTATGCAGCTATGAGATCTCAATCCATTATTCTCTCTTTCATGCCTGGTATAACCTATTTACCTAGAGAGACATTTAATAATGGTATCCATTGCAATACAGCTGAATTATAAATTTATTTATAGATTATTTTAATAAATCTATATATGAATATATAAAAGCTAGATTCCAAAATACTATATAAAAAGTTTCAACAAGATAATAGGGCACTATCACACTATCTTGCGATGTCCTCAATAGGGACTAATGAAACAAAAGTTAATGGGGGATATGTGCTTTACTCTAGAACAATATCACACTAAGTAAAATGAGAATGAGATATTTTAATTATAAACGAAGAAGTTGGTCTCCTAAGATAAGATAGAACTTGTAACTTGATGTTAACAAGAGACTAATCTGACTGACATGAACACGCGCCTATAGAAAATTTAATTCTCCCCCTCTATTACTCTTAGTGATATGGATATATAGAGACTAGAAACGCGTACAAAGTGGTGACTTACTTTTTATATAGATTGATTATTTTAAAATTATAACATCAAGAGAGCAATTTTTGTAGACACAAGGAACATTGCGCATTTTGATTTATATAATATATAAACTACTGTAAATAAATACTAACACAAATATCTATTAGTAGATGTAACTCTCACTTAGAAATGAAATGTAATAAATGAGGTATGTATACCATATTAACCCTGATCATCATAGATAGAGTGTTATAGCGATTAAATGCTTAGCTATGCCCACATCAGGACGAAAATATCACATGAGATATGCCACTATTCGAAAATATGAATAATAGGTGAAGTAGAAATTGAATTAGAAGCTGATAAAATTTCTAAATAATAAAGTATATAGTACTATTTAATGAAACATTATCTTCTAAAAAATGATACTTTGATTCCAAAAGAATTTGAGGAGGAAGAGGCTATGCATAACGTCCACCCACTATCTTGTGGTAAAAGACTACAGAAGGCGTCTTACCAGATTGGGGAAGAAAACCAATCCCTTAATCAAGTATAATTACTTGGAATGCTAGTATGATCCCTATATTAAGATTCATCTACTGTGGAAGCAGTACTCGTATAGGCCCAGTGGCTTCATTACTTAGTAGTTACTCTATATTCTTATAAATGACGTTAATGGGCTATGTAGAAAAGAGTGAGTCAAATCGATAATATTAGTACTAGAGTAATTAAATTCAATCTAAAAGAACGTAATATTTCCTGTATGAAACGATTAAATAGGATTCCAATGGTTGACATGTGGAGAGTCAAATGTGCTATATGATAGGAGAATAAGAAAGCGCTCGTATTCCAACATAGAATTATACTCTACTAAAAAAACGAATGATACCGATAATAGCTTTTAACAAGAAAAGTGAAGACAGGACAAGTATGTGAGTGCCGATATGCAAAGAGAATTCAGCGAATGAGGTGGTCAAAGATTCTTATCAGAATAGTGCAAAAATATTGAAGTTTTAAAAGGTTATTTGCGCATAAAATTGTATGATGTAAGAGTATAAAAGTCTAAGAATAACTCAGAGTGAGACCCTATTGCACTTTCTTCATGGAGAAATAGTTTTCTATACGTAATTCATTAGAGAATAAATTTTTGATATCAGGGTATGAAATAGAAGTTTCATGATTATTGATATCTTGTATGTTGAAGGACTTATTAGAATTACCCTGAATAAGACAATGGTATATCCTTATGTGGCCTTATATATAGATTAAGGTCAGCATCTGTGGGATATCAGACAATTAACTCAAAGTTTGAGTTTTAGTAGTAGAGAAAAAAATGGAATGCATTCCTTCACATCACAGTGAATCACTTCCATTATGCTTTCTGTTCACTCTGAGGGAACCTTTCAGCTGATCATTCCAAGGAGAATCAAAGAAGCACAACCTAAAAATGATTAGTAGTTAATGCAATCAACATGACACCATGTTTTAAACAACGAAAAGGGCCAAAACTAGCGACGTCGTCCAGAGGCCGCTGGTCCCCCACTTCTAGAGAGTAATGAAAACCATCATGAACAATTTTAGAAGAATGCAGAGTGTATAGTCGAAATGCTGCTGCACGCTTGCGGATAAAGCAACCCGAAGAAGCTAGATATAAGCGCGATTGAAAGTAACCCAGAAGTGGAAAGGTTTAACATTATGTTGGTGTGGTAATCTCCAATATAATCTAGGATACGAGTAGGAGGTGCACCATCTATTCAAGGTTATTGTGAATAGCAAAATTGTTCAACAAAGTGGAAATTAGAATAAATATTACTTATGTTACAGAAATTGAAAAGGATTATGCACTAAATAAAATCTTAAATACATCAAACCCTTCACCACATTGGAGGCCCCAAATTACCAAGCAGTAATGGGGGAGGGGGAAAATTATTTAGTCTTTTGTTATAAAAATAATTATTAGCCTTAGTGACTAATTTATGATAAGCAAAATACCAAAATTTTTTCCAAATATTTTTAATATACAGTACATATCACAATTGTTAGACGTATTCTCTATAAAAACTCTAATTCTGCTCATTTTTATATTTACCTCTCATAACTTCAGGTAAGGGAACAACACCAGGACATGGGACTTGCCCAGGTATTTCACACATACATTGGCGTTCACATCCCCAGCCAAAATTTCCAGGATTATCTTCATCCTTTTTCTCCTCTGTTACTAGTTCATCTGATTTGCATATTACTTTCTTGATATGGCTATGAATGTCTTCACGTGACTTATTATCACAGTCCACCAAAATATCTTCATTTTCTGTAAATATTCTTATAAAAGGGGTTGGCGTGATATCTGTAAACGTGAGTACCTGAAATAAAAGATGTAAGTGAATTAAGATTTTGAAAAAGTATACAAGCCAAAATAGAAGAAAAAAAAATATTTGGCGCTTAAGATTCACTAGTGAAATAGAAAATATTTCATTATAATGTCTTTAAAATGGCAAACAATCTAAATTTGCTAAAGAATTTTCAAATTTACTTCAAACATAGAAATTAAATAAGAAAACATCAGTATAAATTGTGCAAATAAAATTTTCCCAATACTTATTATACTCTTGAAATAGTTTACAAGCACACACACACACACATTTGTAATCGATAGGAAAAAATAATCATTTGAAACCACTAGACAAATTCTTGCCAGAATGAGATTTTATTGTCAAATTCTGAAATTAGGTAAACTGGCTTTCAAAATAGAGAATATTATATATTCAGGTTGTAATCTTAACTTAAAGTTAGCTGTGATTCACAAAAAAAAAATATTTTGTCAAAATTATTTATAATTACAAGAACCAATTAAGTAAAGGTGAATTCCTAATATACCAATAAATATATCTATCCTTACATACAAACACTTTTCCAAATCAATAAAGTAATAAAACATTAATTTATTTTTATACTTAACAATTTCTTATGAGTGATGATAATGTACTGAAATGTTTCATTTGAACATGATGAACCGTTTTTAAAACATACCCCAATAGGATTTCCTTGGGAATTATGCTTTTAATATATATATAGTAGTATATAGTAATATATAATATTTATATACTTATATTATAATATATATATATATATATATATATAATATAGTATATTACATATATATATATACGAAATATATAAATATAATAGTATAGTGCTATATATATATTATAATATACCTTATAGTATATATATATATATTTTATTAAAATTTTATAAGTGCATTATAGTTAGTTTAAAATCTATAAAACATTCAAAAAATTTAAAATACTTACTTGGACACTAAAAGGATTTTTATATTGAAGTTGAGTAAGATGCCAGAATACAAATTCTTTTGCGCCTTTATGATTCTCTTCCTTCTTTATTATTAATGCATACAGTAATATCTAGCACTATTATTATATACTTATATATAATTATACTTATATAGATAGTAGTATAATAAATATATTATATATATAAGATGTAGTAATAAAATATATATGTATAGATAGATTATAAGAATAAATATATATTATACGTTATATATTCGAAGTATAATATATAATATAAATATATATATATTGTGTGGTGTGTAATAGATGTAAAATTGGAAGGTCATGAAATGTGTCCTCGACTGGATATCATGTGTACCAAGAATGGTCCAGTGTATATGACCATGGGCATTTTGATAATCTTAAGCAGAAGCTCGGTGGTCTTGAATTCCAAGCAAGGACACTTTCCTTGATCCCTATTTATACTATATTTTATATATAATAATATATATATATATTATATATATATATATATATATATATATAATATATATATATTATATATAATATATATTATATATATATATATATATAATAGTATACTAATATAATATATAGTTTCTTTATATATTATATTTATAATGACACTTATTACTATATAGATTGTATATATATATATTATATATATATATATATATTGGCAATTTTGAGATTTTTTTTTTTTTTCACATTACCACCACTCATTGGACAGGCCAGGCCCCTTTTCAAAGAGGGGCAAAAAAAAAATAATAAAAGGAGAGAAAATAATACACTTTATAATAAAGTATATAGATTCTATTTACCATTCTGCACTTGTAGCTTCTGAGATATGATCCAATTTTCAAATGTACTAAAACATATTGTGAAGTTTTATATTAATTAAAGCAATGAAATTAAAAAAGTCAAAACATTTATTCCTTTAAAATAGGACAGTAAAATTCATTACTATGTAACTAATAAAGTATCCTAATTAAAATTTGTTTCAGAATTATTTGTATACTGGGCATGCTCTAATAAATTCCAACTTTTTTCAGCTCCCAATTTGCTCAAAATGCTTAAAAGATCAACCAAGTTGACCCTGAACTTGCAGAACAGCAATAAATAAATTGTCACAAAAAGCTCACAACCTCCTCCCTGGAAGTCTATTATCTTTTTTATTATTTTACATTTTTAAAAGCTTTGACAGAGTGGAAAGATTTAGGTTTTCAGTAATATTTTTCTCCAACATATGAACAAAAAAGATTCTAGAGTCTCATATAAACTGTAGGCCTGTGTAAGTGAATTCACAATTTAGTTAACACTAACATACACAAACACAAATATTCATATAATTATATATACAATATTACTGACAAATAATTTAATATCCAACCCAACTGCTTAATTTAATAAAATATAATTGTAAGTATATTCTACCGTCTTCCAATTTACAATGCTAACTCATCCTACGTGTCGGTCATTTTAGACTTACTTTCATTATGTACTTTTCGCATAGCAACCACTTCATTTATGCTACAAGTTGGTTAGTTATATAACAATTATAAAACACAGGTTTAAATACACTACACACAACACACAACACACATACACACACACTATTCGAATGAGGCTAACTACACACTAACAACACATCACACACCCTTAATATATGTTTTAATTAATAAAAAAATTAGTATGGTTGTACAGTAATAAGGACTATTAAATAGACGTAAATGGAAAGTAAAATAGTACTAAATTTAGTACAGTAAGGACGGTATTATAGCGACATCAAGAGGTGGCGTAGGTCTGTGTATTCATCGATCCTTATCTTTCTTCATCTCTCGTAACAAGGCATGCGCAATACATCTTAATGTTACCGATAATCCCATTAGGATGGTAGTAAAACACAACGAATTTATAATATAAACTATGATGAGTGGTATTAACAAGTGATCGAATGATGAGTACCGATGATATTGAGATACATTTAATGAGCATGACCTCTCTATGGTTAAGACGCTCGTGTATCTGAGGATCCGTGTTGAAGCATCGGTTAGAACAATTTTACTGAGACCTATTTATCTGAGTTTAGGCGATGTAGTGAAACATAGTAATATCATGATTGAGCCGCTATAACTATAACTATAGTACCATAAAAAATATATTTAGACATCGAATCGAAGATAGATCAATAGGATCACATAGTAATGTTGCCACTAGTTCGGGTAGAGGCAGGGTATTGAATGTGTGAGATCTATTGATGAACGTGAGAAGCAATTAGTGACAGACGTAACGAGTGATGAATGCCGTGATGTATGTGATATCAATTTGAAGAGATTGACATAACAAGTACGAGTCCTATTATCGATCAAGATCGAGATCTAAATAGAATCAGTAAAATCAGGAGCTGGATTCAGGGAGGTGGTTGATGGTGTTTGAATTATTGATTTAACTCCCTCAATTTAGTGGTAGTATTAAAACATGACTATAAACTTTCCGATGTTATAAACAATTACGATTTCTTTTTACGATTATTGTTTATAAAGTTAAAATAAACAAATAAAGTAACTATATATATTAAAGTTAATATAGTAATATATAACTAAGATCATAGATATATATTATGTAATATCTACTAGTACTGGATAGCTTTTTAAAAGTGATTAATCTAATATTAATGTTATTAAGTTAATATAAATATAGCACTACAAATATTATAATAGTATAATAGTATATATAGATATAAGTATAGTAATATTTCAGATAAATTGAAGTATAATAGTTAATTAAGATTAATAGTATATACTATATATATATATAATATATAATATATATGTATTTATATATAAGTATATATATAATAATATATTAATATATATTAGTTACCACGATATATCACTAGACACTGACCATCAAGCCGCGACGCCATTAAACCCGACTGAAATATTTTTAGCCAGTTCGCTAGCGTTGGGGACAGTATCGACGATAAGGCGTTCGGATCAACGTGACGGTCGGTTTACGCTTTGTCCCTTTCTTCTAGTAACTCCACCCCCTCAAATATACTAAGACTTACATCCAGTAACAGGCTCAGTCACTAACCTATTATCAGCTAAAGTGAGTAATCTTTCAGCTACTTCTATGCTACGTAGAGCGTAGCCAGTTACATGAAACCCAATGAAAATACGTAGCTACTTACCACTACATAAAGGGATTAAGTTTTAGCAAATGGCTCAGCTAACTTTATCATGTAAAGTAGCCTTGAAAAGTAGCCATGAAAGTAGCCTATCAGCCTACTTCAGGAACGAGGCCTACGCACCCTTAACGGAGTACACAATTTAGGGTGGTTACATTAATATGAGGCACATTAAGTCTAGGTCACTAAACGTAATATTAATGGTAGAACGACAACTAACAAAGGGGGTAGTAATAGAGGAGGAATGTAACAAATAGAAGGTGTAGCGAGATTATGAATAAAAAAAACGCACTCGTTGAATAGTGTTGTAATGACATTGATATATATAGTTGCTCAATGACCTCAACTATTAATACCATCAATAATCTAATCATATCATCACTAAGTAATCTATTAGGCTGAAATCAAATTAAGAAACTAGGGAATTATAATAGAACCCCAGGGGGGACACAGCCTCTACCGAATTATAATAAACTGAGCTCAGGGATGAATATAAGTAATAACTCACAGAAGGAGCCGACCTATGCCTGTAAGGTGGCCAATAAAATTTAATCACTTCCAGGAAAGGTTTAAGAGACCAGGGCTCGAGTCACCTGGTGCAACAGCCATATAGCGTTGATTTAAATGATCATTAAGGGGGTAAGAGGGTAATGATAATAAAGGGAAGGCAGGGTTAAATAATCAGCATCATGAAAGTACGTGAGCATGTGGGTCAAAGTAATACACATTTAGAACGGCACCAGTCACGTTATAGAATCATTGGTGCGAATCAATTATCGATTAGAATATGGGATACCTTTAGTTCCGGTACCTAGAGTTACTTATAACGTATTAAATATACACAGGGGGACCAGGCCCCCAGGGTGTAAAGCCCCAGACGCGAAAAAGTACAACCAAAAGCGATATAGCCCGTAGCTGATGGGATGAGCTAAAGACATCACAACTACTACAATATAGGCCGAAAGGTCATCTCACGAAACGACTTGGACAGGCTGACACGACTCACGCGGAAGGATTTAACGAGGGACAATATAGTCCCGAGGATTTAAAATTATCGACTACCTAGGATACTAATTTTTATACAATTATATAGGTATATATATATATGATATATATCTAGTATGAGGTGACATATATTAGTGACACAAATTTTTAATTTATAATAAGACTATGAGAATATATATAGAATATATTAATATATTATAATAAATACTTAGCAAGAGATGTTAATATAAAATAATATATAAATATTATATAATATACTAAAAAATATAATAAAATAATATATAATAATAATACAATACTAACAAATATAAAGAAAATGAAAAAATAAGGTAGTAAAAAAATGACTAGCTATATGATGAGAAGACTGAATGATAGAATAAAGTAATATGAGGATAAGGATTAAACGTAGTTATAAGTTAAATAAATTAAGACTAGATAGGGTGGAGGAGTAAGTAAATAGATATAAAGCATGATAAGAGAGAATCAAGTAGAAACAACAGTAAAATAATAGGACTGATACAATCCTGTGGTGAGTATATTAGAAAATGAATAAGATTAACGTCTGCACAGATCTGTTGTATTTGCGCTGAGAGGCAGGAGGCAGCCGTCCTTATAATGCATTTACGAGACTCGTGAGACTTCCGAGCCCGAGGTCCAAGTCAGCCGGATGCGCAAAGGTCCTTCCCTAAAAATTTTATCGCAACTCCGTTCATTCCCGAGCTGCGGCTCCCAGATCGCCTCCATAGACTTTAAGGCGTGACACTATTCACGTAGGCCTCGTGACTCGAGTACTCTGAGCGACTCCAGCTTACCAGCCCAAAGACCTGCAGAGGCTGCCAGAGTAGTAGTCTTAAAGTCTATCAGGCTGCCTGCGGGCTACCGCTAGCACGCTCGCAGCCTGCAGAGACCGATGACTGAGGCGTTCCAATTCAGAGGGGAGAGAATAATTATATGGTGAGTAGCGCCTAGTATACTGTCGTTCCCGTGATAGCTGGAAGATGAGCGCGAAGAACCTGACTACTGGTGTGATCCTGTCAGTATGGCTAGGGCGCGGGAGAGTACCTTGATAAGGGTTCAAGCAAGATGTATGATTATAGTAGTTAGAATTAAGAGTAGTTTGAAGTATATGAAATTATGGGATGAGAGTATGAGTTAAGGGTATATATAGTAGTAGTCATTAATTGCGTAGTAAAGTGAGTGGTGATATGTAAATAATAGAGGATATTATGGATAGGAGTTTAAATTGAGTAATAGGGAGTATAGATAGGGTAGATATTATGTGAGAGTAAGGATGATAAGGTAGGTAGGAGGACAGATAGTAGCTAGTATCATAATTAGTTAATAGTATAGGGTATAGTAGGTAGGATATGTGTAGTTTATTATATTTTATTTTATTATAATTATTTATATGTTTATATTTATATTTATAATACATTTTATATATATGTTTTTATTTATATTATTTTTTTTATTTTATTACTTTGATAATTTTTATGTACTTTTTTTGAGATGATGTATTTTTATTTATTATGTATTATTAGGCAAGGTGTAGATGCGTGGATGGATTATGAACGAATATTGTGTTGTTATAGTAGAGAATTTTTGTAGTATGATTCAGCGTTCATAGTTTGTATATTTTTTTTTTATGAATGTAGATTTGATTGGCTGATTATCTTCTTATTTTACTATGAAGATATATATATAGTTATATACAATAGTCGTGACATTATAATAAAATAATCGTTTTGTAAATAACTCTTTTAAAAATCATCTATTAAAAATTCATTCGTCGTTACTTTAATTTGTACAGAGGAAAAGTGCTTCCAAATGATGACTCTATATAAATAAATATCTCTAATCTATGTATCTTCAAAACTCGATAATATATCTATATTCTTTATGAGAAGGTATAGATAAAATTACAAATTTTCCTCTATTATTGAAAATTAAGCGATTTATGAGTATAAACTATTATTTCTTTTCACACGTTTGTATAATATATTTAGATGATATATTAATATTATTTCATATATATGTTGTATATAATATTTTTATCATCGTATATATATATATCTATTGTGCGCAACACTTTAATAGAGAATCCGCTATATATATATTCTTTATATATAATATTTCTATTTATTTTATCAATTGTTCATTAATCTATATATTAAAATAAAACTAACACTATATAATATCTATACTATATATATATATAGTAATTAAGTATCGAAATTTATTCAAGCTATATGTTATTATTTAAATTTATTATTATATATATAGTTTATTAAAGTTGAAGGTATGAAATCAAGAAAACTTTCCATTTATGGGGTATTCTAACGTAAAAGTATTATTAACTTTTAATTTTTGTTTTATAATATATATTATATATTGTTAATATATCTATAGTTTTTTTTCCTTTCAGTTTAAAATTCTATATCTATTCTAATAATTAAATATATTTATTAATTATTATTATATTATATATATAGTAATATATATATAAATATATTATATATTATATTGTATATATATGGATTATAATATATATATGATATTTTATATATTAAATTATATTATATAATATAGAAAATATTATTTAAATAAGTAAAAGTATATATTTATAATAAAATATATATATATATATAATATATTTTTAATATTTATATATATTTATTATATTATATATATAGTATATATATATATATATATATTTATTAGATATATTTATATATATATATATATATTAATATATATTATTATATATTATTTTTATATATATGTATCATAGAGTATATATATATTATGTAAAGAGCATTAATAGAGTATATATATTATTATATATATATATATATATATATGTAATTTAATTATGAGTATATATGCTTATATTGGAGTTATGCAAGAGATAGATATCTATTATATTTAACTAATGATATCATATACATAATTATTATATATATTTAGATTAATTAATTTATGAATTAGGAAGAATTAAGGTCCTTTTTATTATTTAGAATTTTATATGGACTTGGTAATGTTTTTAGTGCGTATTATATCAGTATGATAATAGTTATAGTTTAATTGTATGGATATATATATATGTGGAAGTATGTTTGTTTATATTTTTGATTATTTTCGATGAGTTGTTTGTGTATTGTAAGTGTGCGTTTTGTATAAATATATAGATGATATATAAAAAGTAGTATAAGTATTGTTGGAACACCTTTCAATAAATTGTAGAGTATATATATATATAGTTCACAAGATTGTGAAAATATTTTTGATTCTCTATGCTATAAATATGGTTGCTTAAAATACCAGTAAAGTACTTTAACACTATAATTTGTAATATCTAGATTGTTTTTATTTATATATATAGCAACACTGGCAGAGATGACGAAGGGTACTCACGTCGTATATATATAAGTGAGCGCATGTAGCGGAGATTGTTTTACCGGTATCTTTATATCTCTCTCTCTATTCTACAATTTTTTTTTATCTAATTTATTATTAAGTATTGTATTTTTTTTTTATTTTGTATATGTTTTTGATTGATTTATATATATATTGAATTTAATTTTTATTTGAATGGTATATATGATCTTCAATGGGCTTTCTCACATTATATCTCTATAAGAGTATATAAATATTATCTATTGTAGTGTTATTTGGGATTAGTGTTGCATTTACTTTGTTGCTAGGTGATTATTTGTGCTTTTTTAATAGATATTTTTATAGTAATTATTGTTTTTATTTAAATTAGTATAATATATAGTATATTATATATCTTTCAATAGATTAAATGTAATATTTTGTAAAATATGTGTATGAGAGAGAGGGTATATTTATGTATTTGAAATTGTGTATATATATTATAGTATATTAGTATATATAGATGATAATTTGTTTGAGAAGAGGTATATGTATATGTGTGAGTGATTACTATGTATGTATCTATATATGTATGTGATATATGATGAGAGCCTTGTCGCCACTATATGTATGTGTATTGCTTGAACGCAAGCTCTCTCGTATCTTCTGTCTATTAATATAATCATGAGTAATAAATTCCAGATCTATATAGGGTGTGTAGATTCTTGTATGTTTTTGTGCGAAGTAAAATGTATGTTATATATATGTAATGTATATGTCTTTATATATGTGTATGAAGGTACCACATCTCTATTGTTTCAATTTATATTTGCAAAAATTTCCACTCTTTGTATATAGCATGCTCTGTTTACTTCGAAGGTGTATATATATATAGTCACGAGTCTGATGGCTCGTGGCATCTATTTAATCAATCTTCTATATGTCCATGATTCCATATTACAAAATCTGCCTAGATATATATATATCTATATCTAATCTGGAACAAATATAGGAACTTTATTATTGAACATGATGCAATTTACACTTTATATATATATATATACATTTAATTCTTAGTTAATATATATATAATATACTCGCCTACTATATATCTATATGGCTTATTCACAGAATATTTACTATAATATCGTTAGATATTTTTTGGTGTTTTTTTTTTTAAGAGGCACTTCTTACTATTACCAATATAAAGCAAGATTCCTAAATAGTATCTGTGGGCTCAAGTGAAATCACAACGGTCTAAATTGTTCTAAATCTATGTCAAATTTTTCAGAAATATGCATTTACAACTATATTATTCTGTTTCCGGCCTTTGAGTTTGTCACACTTTACTCAGTCAAGAGTTTCGTATGATATACTCCCTACTTTCCATCAATAGTTAATATATATTATAATATGCGTTAACGTAAGGGGATAGCCTGAAATTCTCATCTTCTATAAGGACTATATGATGCATCCATTCTTGAACGAGAAAGAGTGGAAAACCATTTTCCCAACAATGCCACTGAGGTAAGCTGAAACTGTATCTGTTTTCGTGTAACCCTTAATTGGAACTACGACCACACCTCATTAATCTGGGTTGGTGTTGTTTTTGTGAGAGGAGATTCCACATATACATTCTGTTCAGTAGTCATTAAGATATGTATTCCTTTTCTATCATTGGCAGATATTAAAGAATTGCTGGCCTTTAAGGTTTTTATCAATGACTGTGAACATTTCTTATCTAATTTTATCATGTATCCCACAATCACTTTAACATGTATAAACTGATTTATCATCGCGTTCTAGATAAGTCTTATGTTTCAAAGTGCATGGCCGTGAGCACACAAGTGCTGCCTTGATATATGCAAATGTATCTATTTGCACGCCTACATACTAGTCATAATGTAAGTTTTCCTTCACCGCGAGACGATCTCCACAATTCAACGTTTAGGAATGTTAGAATGAGTTTTAACATTATTTAATTCTCAATATACATCAAGCCTATTTTCTCTAACCCGTCCACTAGATGCTATAGCTATTTTGTTCGAGATAAAAAAGCCATAGATGGTGAATTGTAAGAGCGTACCTCACCAACTGATAGGTTCCAATAGAAATTGTTTACGCGCTCCTATTCCTTCAACAACAAGAGGATAATGAGTAGTCAAAATTCAAAACACTACAACCACCAAATAATTAAAATTACGACTACTATAGTATTTATTGATAATTTATCACAAATTCCTAAGAGCTTCAAAAATAAATATATTATATTATCGTAATCACTATCATATCACGCACACTAGAGTATCTTTACAGCCCTTTTTTCATAGCATCTATGAGCTCATAAGTCGCCTATATATTACCGAGATAGACCGCTCACCAAGGATATCTTAGTAATGCGACGGCTGTCGTGGGAGAATAAAGTTATAAAATGGAACACGATATTATGGACTACCTTTGACCTAGTGGAATGACTATACCCATTTAGTCTCCAGGAATAAGGACCTGTTATATTAAATTGAGTTGCACAGATTTAACCTAAGTCAATATACAACCATAAGTAAAATTATATATTACATATATAATATTATTATTAATTTTAGTAAGTAGAGTAAAACATAAATAACGGAAATTATTTATATAGGGGCTCAGAACCGGACCGGGGATAACCACGGGGGTAGTAGAGGGAACTGATTTTCCCATAATCTCCCGTAGGGTTATAGGGTAAAGTATAAACGTATAATAATATGTAAAATATATAAGATAATATATATGATAATATATTATAAAAACTTATTATCATATATACCTACTCAATAAGTACAATGAAGCGTTTCGTAGCTCGAGTGGTAGAGCACTCCGTCTGGCAAGGCGAAGAGGGCCCAGGTTCGAGAATGGGTGGAGCGAGAGAACGTGAGCTATTCTGTATAAACTCTAGCTTCGTCACTCACACCAATCACAAGAGCGGGGATCTCCCGAGACGCACTCTACCCACGTAATGGATGAGCGAGTAGTCTTGTACGTAATCTGAGAAAGCTTCCCGGCATCCGCGAAAGGCCTGGCCAGCCGGCGGATAGTCGTTAAGGACCCCCCGTAGTTCCCCGGAGGCCGCGCGAACGAAGAACCACACCCAAGACCCTTT
>JABUQX010124158.1:0-12500 GCA_015478945.1 Trachelipus rathkii | reverse complement strand
GGTTTTTTTTATAGTAGCATTTTTAATAATTTCTTTGGGTTTTTTTAAGGCATAACATTTTTTTTTTTTTTTTATTTTTTATAGAAGCCCCACCCTGACCAGAAGGATAAAAAAACAACCTTAAAGCATGTTGACAGGAGTTATAGCGCATATACATGCAAATTTTCAATTATTTGGAGGTGGGTTTTTTTTTTTAACATTACAAATGGTTTTTTTTTTTAAGGTACAAGTTGGATGGTATGTTGTGTTGATGGGCTGCATAAAATTTCATGAAATTTTTGTTCTGGGTGAGGTCTATGATGGGACCAACATAATTTTAATATCAATCTTATAACACTAATTCATAGATTTCTTGATGCAGCCACTGCTGGAAAGTCCAAAAAAATCAGTCAAAAATGAGCTCAAAACCTGTGAAATTTTTGAAATTTTTAAAAATTTCCCAAAATTCAAAAAATCGACTTCGAACCATTATAACACTTTTTTTCACTCATACTCGATGGGGTTAATAGGTCCACCAATTTTTTTGGCTCTAAACATCATATATACCGAGATATGGAGTGGGTTTTTTTTACATAACAAAAACAGGTGGGTTTTTATTACATAACAGCACTATATATATATATATAATATATATATATATATATATATATATATATATATATATATATATATATATATATATATATATATATATATATATATATATGTAACGGAGACCAGGATAATGGCTGTCCAAGAAGAGAGAATTATGACGACTATAATGTTGAAAAACAATGAATTGCAGCACTTAGTTACTCTGATCTCCGCAAATGTCCAAAAAGATTATTGGAACTTTATGATTAGCCATACAAATAAAAAAAAAGAATAAAAGAAAGGAGAAAAGGGAAAAAAGGGGATGAATTAGAGGAAAACTAACCTCTTGGTGATTTTTAGTTAACCTCTCCTTGGTAATGAGCACTTCCTCTGTCTTATTCTTTTTCGATGGGAGGCATTAGACTACATACTTCTCTATCGGCGGTTCCATCAATGTTCTGGACACTACTGCCTATCTATTCGTGAGGGTGCACATTTGTAATGATGTTGGATGTGTGAAAGGTCAGTCGGGATATGTGTAAACTTATAAAAATATGGATGGGGGGTAAATTTAAATAATTTGTGTGTAAATAAACTTTTGTTAACCTTTCAATGTTTATTAATAATCATTTATTTATCACCAAATAAAAATAACCATGGGATAGCAAAAGAAAAATAAAATGTATATTTATTAGGGCAAATGACTAGATAGCGTCGGGCGGGGTGACCAGGCCCGCCTCTTTAGGAGGGGTGATTCGGTCCACTCTAAATAAAAAAAAAAAATAAAAAAAAAAAAAAAAAAAAATTTCGCTCATTTTATAGCTCAGGGTAGTACTACAAGTTTTATTTAGATCATATTTAATTCTAGAAAGTTTTTATATTTTTAAAAAATGTTAGAAATTAGGGTACAAAATTTCCTTCAATAGAACTTCACTTTTGAAAAATGTGTTTTTTTTTAACTTCGTTATAAAATGAAAAATTGTGGATCGATTTTAATTATTTTTTCAGTGGATACACTCGAGTATGTTAGCTTTAAACTGGCAAAGTAAATTTTTGATCCAAAGCAGTAATTAGTGGCAAAAAAAAACGGGGCCTTAACTTGTCCGTCACCGCCCGCGTAAAAATTGATGAGGGTGGCTCGGACCAACCCATTTGTTTTTTCAGTATTTTACGTACTTATGTATTGACATTTTTATTATGATAATTAAATAAATGTATATAAAAAGTTACTTATATTAACGTGAAAAATTGTTTTAAAAAAATGAAATTTTAATAAAAAAAAAACGAGTTCAAAAAAGGTCAAAATTTTTTGGGCGAGAGGGGGAATCGGAACGCACCTTATTTTATTATTCGTAATTTGAGGTTATCATTATTGACATTTTTATTACTTATTACGAATTTTAATATGATAAATAATTATTATATTAAGTAAAAATTAAAATATAAAATTGAAAATATACGTAAAAGACGAATTTAAACCAGATGTCCGAGTCACCCCTCAATGGTGGTCCGTTTCACCCCTCCAAGGTCGGGGTGACATCGGGCGTTTTTCAACTTTAATAAAACTTTTATTATTAGAATTACATTATTATTTTTTTGTGTGCTTAGCCCGACTATAGGGCCGTGATTTATCCAAAAAAAAAAAAAATTTCCAAAAAGTCCATTAGGGGAGAGTCGGGAGACGAAGTTATACCTAAAGTGGTCCGCTTCACCCCGCCCGACGCTATATGCTAAATTAGGTAACGAAAATAATGAAATAATGAAATACTTCCAGTCCTATTTCAGGTCTTGGAGTACGTTCTCCACAGAGCCGGAAATAGTACTGTAAAATAGTTATGGAAATAAATATGGTACAATATTATGGACACAGAAGTCCTGAATTGAGGTGAAGAATCTCCTCGCGATATAAATAACGGGGTATTTACGAGATGTCGGAATTGGGCTCAGGTGTGATTTTATAAGTATATAGGGGCAATATAAATGTAACATTCATACGTTATTAGCTTTAGAAAATTGCATACTACTCTAGTAGGTGTTTTTAATTTTCAGCCGCCTACCAGTTTTTGGTAGGTCTTTATTACAAAGTACTATTATCTAAAATAACAGACAACGTAAACTTAACTGCTGTTGCTGTTATTGTTGAAAACTATGGTTTGCATGGTACGGTGGATGGTCTATGTTTGGATCAGGTCAAAAGGGCAAAAGGGATCATTTGACTTCCAGTAAGCTTTTTCAAAAGCAAGGGGACATAATCCATCAAAGATAAAAGAAAAGCCAAAGCAAAAATGGGCCAAAACAAATATTGCGTCCAGCAATAAAATTGAGCCGAAGGCAAAAATGATCAAAGCAATAAATTCAGCCGAGCAATAAAATTTGAAGCAAAAATTGTATCCAAAAACAAAAATTGTGCCGAAGGCAAAAATGGGCCAAGCGATAAAATTCAGCCGAGCAATAAAACCTGTAATGGAAATGAAAAACTAAATTAGATTCCATCACAGTGGGTTTAAAGTTAAGTTAAATTTAATATTTAAATAGTTAAATGAAATTTGCTTAGGGGATAAGTTAAGAAGGGGATATTTCATATTGAGAGATGATTCTACATTTAAGGGGAAAAGGGAATATAATTATAAATGTCATGCCATGCAACCACACATTAAAGTTAATGAAGCTTACACCTATCTGATTAGGTAATCTGTATGGGGTTTTTGTTAGATCAGATCCGTGCAATGATGCAAGTTGAGACGTGCAGATGAATGTCCCTTGACCTGCATAAACATTTAAATTTGCTTTTATTCCTTTTTAACACATTTAGCATTATCAGTACATAACAATAATTATTGAAAGTTTAGGTAATGAAATACAAAAATCACTAACCTGACTTAGAATCCAAAATGGCATAAATTAGTTAAGTTTCCAATATAAAAATACAAAGAGTGGGAAACTTATGGTTTTACTTGAAAACAAATGAAATGAAAGTTTAAAAAATTAAGAATACTATTCATTTAACTTTTCACTAGAAAAAAGACATATACATATTACATAATAATTGTATAATATTTTAAATTGGAACATAATTAAGTAAATAGGTAAATAAGGTAACTAATAAATAAATACAGGATTTCACGAATTTACCTTTTGTGATGACCATAATTATGAATTACTTATTCTATAATAACTACTTATTACTTGATGTACCTGAGGGTATAGGACTAAAATGGAATCCCCATTCATATATATATATATATATATATATGATTATATATATATATATATAATATATATATATATATATAGTATATATATTATATATTATATATATATTATATATATATATAATATATATTATATTATATACTTATATATATATATATAGATATATATATATATAATATATATATATATATATATAATATATAAATATATATATATATATATATACTATATAGGCTATATATATATTATATATATATATATATATAATATATATATATTATATATATATATAAATATATATCTATTATATATATATCTATATATATCTATATATATATATATATATATATATATATATTATACTATATATGTTTTTTTTTTACATACTGTATAATATCTGAGTAGTACTCGAAATTTTTAATTATTT
The DNA here is from genome assembly GCA_015478945.1 of Trachelipus rathkii. Classification (NCBI taxonomy): domain Eukaryota; kingdom Metazoa; phylum Arthropoda; class Malacostraca; order Isopoda; family Trachelipodidae; genus Trachelipus; species Trachelipus rathkii. Next base: position 8,287 of record JABUQX010124158.1, on the reverse strand, counting down.
ATTCTTTACTAATATAAATATACTTTACGAATATAATTATTTTACTTATATGTAGGTTGAAGGTACTAGCTTAATCATTAAATTAGGTAATAGCTAGGATTAATTATTAATTAGAAAAAAAAAATAATAATAACAATTCAAAATTCAAAAAAAAAAAAATTAATTTTTTTAATAAAAAAAAAAAAGAAACGTAAAAAAAATCAGTTGATTTAAATATTTGATCTTTTTTGTGCCAATCCTGCAATCTAGAATCTAGACCTGGGGTAAATAAAATTTGTACAGGGTATTATTATTATTATTATTTTATTATTATTTGTTATTAACTTTAAAGTAGAACTACTACAAAACAAAATAATCACTAAAGCTGTTTAAGCAAAAAAATTTTAAAATTATTTAAAACAAGGATTCCATAATTTTCTTAACTTAAATTGAACTTATTTGAATTTTGAAATGCTGTGGTGTAGGAAAATAAGTTGCTCTCCTTGTTGTGGAGTTAAACGTCCTCTCTTATCCCTCAAACACGTTACTCGCTTCTGAAAAAAGCTTTTTAAAGCTTTGAAGACACGTAGAACTTTATATATATAATTCTTTATTACTTAATAAATTTCTTGCTGCCGCTTATTCCAAATTTTGGCTTATGGCACTAAGAGCTCACAGTATGGATATGACAAGATTAGGGTTGGGAAAGGAAAAACACAAGCTCGTTTTTTTCAGAAAAAAACACAGCCTGAAAAAAACAAGTAAAAATTTGTTTTTTTCTTTTTTTTTCAATTAAGTTGTGGAATTTACATGTTTAACAATTATATAAATTTTAGCAAATTATGCTCTAAATTGGACATTTTTTGGTTCCAATTTCTACAAGGTGGAAGCCCCTGAATATTGGTCCAAAAAATTTTTTTATGGGTTTTCCATATTTTTATTTTATATTACTGAATTTGATATACCATAATAGTTTTGTTTGTGCTTTTCATTAATGTTTTTCTTACTTTGTTTCAGCTTTCAGTAACATTTTTAATCAATTATTTAATCAGAATTTGGAAATGCCACATGCAAAGGTCGTGTCACAGTACTTTTAAGGAAATCAAAGGTTGCAAAGGCCCCGCATGAATATACTTTTGTTGGTGTAGAGTTGCAAAAACTAGTATATTTTATTGCTCATAATTTAGAACTAGGAAATTTTGAAAATTTGCCAACTGAGAGAGATGATTGTTATGCCTAAAGCGAGCAGCATAAGGTTAAGAGTCCCTTGTTACTGCCACTGTCTCCTTCACGGACTGTTATTCTCACACCGATAATTCATACAACTGAGATATCAGACTTATCAGTCATATTAAAATTAAATGTGGCTTGATCACGCTGAATGAGCCCAGTGATAATGAGCTTGACAGTAGTCAGTACTCAGTAGTGACTGGGGTCTGGGGAGTGGGACTAGTGATTAGTGAATCAAAAAGTTGATATCCCAAAGCCAAATATTTAATTTAGTCATTCACTTATCCTCCTTTATTTACAATCTTTGGTATAATTTTAATTTCAATATTTTTATTATTTCATTTGCATCCCTTAAGTCACTTTTGAGTTTTGCCATTCAGACTCATTCTATATAAATATAATATATATACATTATCATTTCAAAGTAAATTATAAATATGATTATATGATACAAATGTAAAATACACAGTTAAATTAGTAAGTAGAAGAAGCCTACAAACAGCAGTCTGCGGGCTACAACCTACTGTAAATTTGGAAACGAAAACAATTGATAAAAATATAAGAGAAAGGTAGTTCTGCTATTTATAAATCATAATGGACATTATTTGTTTAATTTCAAGTATCCTTATATTTGGAAAATGAAAAATACCCAAGTGAAATATCATATTAGCTCTTTATATATTTTTACAAATACATTTAATGAAAAAACAAAAAAAAAAAAACTGAAAAAAACATGGAAAAAAACCACTGATTTGGACAAAAATGGTTGTTTTCCCCCCACCCTAGACCAGATGCGCAGATACTTCTAGAGAGACACCACTTGTTAATCAGACAAGTTTTTGAGTAGATATGTAAGGTGTGGCGTAAGTTGAAAAGTTTGTGGTTCCGGCCGAAACTTTTCCAAGGTTCCGGAAATTCCGGTTCCAGTACATCCTACTAGTATATAAATAACAATACTTATCCTAACAGCTAAAACTTAATGGTTTCCCTGGCCGAAAAACGAATTTTGAAACAAAATAAAATTTGGTAGATTTGATTAAATTTATATATGAGAAGAGATTGGCATCACTTTTAAATGCTTTTACAGGGTTGTTCACACTTTCTGGAAAGTCAGGGAATATCAGGAAAAAAAAAATGGTCAAGGGAAAGTCAGGGAAACGTTTTAAGATATGCTGAAAGTCAGGGAAGTTCCAAAAAAAAAGTCTGGGAAATTTTAAAATTTCAAACACATATGAAGAATGATCCATGACAAGTTGCATATTTTTGATATATTTTTTTTTTCCTTACTGTATAATGTGTGGAATAAGAGATGTATTTGATAAGTGAAATGAAAAGGATGGGTAAGGAATGACATTCCATAAAATCTATTCTATCCTGTTTCTTTCTATTTTTAGTTCACCATTACCTACTATTCTTCCTTTTCTGTTCGTAGAGGTTGTTCCGAGTTCATCCTTTTGATTGAAGGTGGGATTGGTGTGTGGATGTGTTTTAGACTGTAGACTTATGATTAATCTGTTTATAATCTTTTTCTTTTTTTTTTGGCTGACACTTTTTTGAAGTTTTTTTTTTTTTTTTTTTTTTTGAGGTTTGACTAAGTGATTTTGGGTTTTTGTGCAGTTGAAGGTAATAAATTATTGATTTTACTCTTAATAGTAATAATTTCCTCCTTATAAGAAAGGGGACTCAGTTCCTCCCTTTCATCCCTCTCCAATTAAAATTGAAACCACCCCCCCCTCTGTCTTTTTAACAGGGCACTTCTCCCCACAATTCATACATGTTTATCGGTTTAGTTCGTTTTTAAAATAATTTCTATATATCAAAAAAATTCCTTATTAGGTTTCTATGGAACTGTGTCCATGGTACCTTCTAAATATCTTTACAATTTTGTTGGGGGAGAACAAGGGATACATAATAAGGGGATGGCAAAAATGACTGGGCTTATTATGGGTCTCGATGATGTTATAGTTTCTTCTTTCCTCGTTCACCATATGCCAATTCTTTTGTAAATGATCTGTAAAAGAGGGAAAAAGTGTGTAGTATATGCAAGAGTGTGTGTTTCTACCCCCGCACAACTCTTAAAGTCCACTCTCCTCTCCAACAATTAACAACAAAAATGATTTTTAAATGTAATTATTAATGACTTTTTGAGCGGCAGGGTTGAAACACAAAATCTTACTTTCTCACCCCAATATTTTTTAATCATCTAATTAACCTACACCACTTGGTGTGGAGCAGAAGATTTTCAAGTAATAATTAACCGTAGTATCAACATTTAAATTTGGTAAATTAATAAAAGCACCTTTTGTTGTAAGCGATAATTAGTAATTAATTATAAAAACATTATTTCCATTTATTTGTAATTTGTAAATTATGTAAAGTTAGGTAGTTTATATAGTTGAGTGGGTAATAGTAGTATTAGTAGTAGAAAAAGAAATTAGTTTGGAAAGGGGTTTATACTCTAAAGGGGTATTCATTATATGCGGGAAATCCAAGACACAACCCTGAGAACGGGTGAAACATCTTATTGCTGGGTCTCTAACAATTAATTCAGAACCTTCTGGAACATCTCTACCATGTCCTCCAACTGATGATCTTAAGTTTCTCCTAGGTAAGAACAATTCTCCTTCAATAGAATAGGATAGAGGTAGATCTATATCCATAACTGAAGGTACATTAGCTACTTTGTAATTGTCTGCTAAAATTTTACGTAATGGATTATGAGCCTCAATACTCCCATTTGATAATTCACAACTATTTTCATGAATATTGGTTAAATTCAAAAACCCACCTCCAACAGAACTGGGAATTTCTGTTTCATTTTGTTCCGGAGGGATCACATACAAAGATGCATTATCCCATTCCATGTCAAAGGCTTTTGTTGTTGGAGTGTCTTGAAACATTTGCTTCAGGAATGTATATCCTGAGCCTTCTGGAGATGTCCATCCACTTTCTGGGTTCTCAAATCCAAGAAATGAGTCCACCTGATCATTTTGGCAAGTTGGAGGACCATTCTCAATTGTTACATTTGGATGAATCACTGAACTGATGGATCCATCAAAATTTTCAGAAAACGTGTTAGTACAGATATCTACGGGGAATTTAGAAATGTTAGTAATAGGCGAAGTTTGTGAAGGTGTTTTTAAATATCGTATAGGTAAAATAGGTGAAATAATAGGAGAAATAATAGAAGAAATAGGAGAGGAAGATAAAGTATAAGAAACTTCAGTTACCTCCCCATTAAGATTTGAATCCCCGGCAAGCATATCTGCATTGTAATTGTGTGCAAAATTTTTAATTTGTCCCTTAATGCTTTGTAGGTCTTTAACTTGGTCTATTAATTGTGATAATGTTTTGAGGTGCACAGGTGGAAGAGGATTTACATCTAAAAACCCTTCAAATTCATCATCCTCATCACTAAATAGAGAATCATTCTCCCCTTGATAGCCATCTTGTTCTGGGTCTAAACTAGGTCTATTAAAGTCTATTTCCTTTTGAGTTATATCATCTGTTACATCGCCATTCATATCCTCACCTATCTCAGAATCATCCGCTCGAAAAACCAACTCCTTAAATAAGCGGTTCTTTCGCAGATATCCTGGAATGTCTATCCACTTTCGTAAATGTGAATAATGAACTCTTTCCTCTCGCCCTTCTCGTCCAGTTGAATTTGCTACTCTTCTAACCTTATAAGTCACTTTATTATCATTCACTTGAGTTATAACAAAAGGTCCTTCCCAGCGTATCTTAAACTTGTTAACTACTTCATGACCCTTGAAAATAACTTTCTTTGCTACTTTTTGTCCCTTACGATATGGAGAAAAGTTAGTTGTTCCTTCATTCCAATATTGAGGATAACTGTGTGTGGTTTCCAAATGGGCAATTTTTAAAATATTATCTGATGGAGATGCCTTCAGTGAACTGTGCAGGGTGTGGTTATAGGTGACCACTAATACTGGTAGTTCTTCATCCCAAGTGGATGAATTTTCAGAGACTAGGCATTTCAGCAGCTGAATAAGACTTCTATTGAATCGTTCACAAATTCCATTACTGGAGGGATGTAATGGTGAAGTTCGGATGTGTTTAATATTAAATTCTAATAAAACTTTTTGAAATCTGTCTGCAACAAACTCCATACCATTATCGGTTAACATTCTTGTTGGAATCTTTGGCAAGAATGGTAAAATTTGGTCTCTTAGTGCTGAAGCTACTGTAGAACTTTGTTTATTTCTAATTGGTACTACACTGACCCATTTAGTGAAATGGTCTATAAGAACAACAACATATTGGTTACCCGATTTAGTTACTGGAAACTGAAGCAAGTCCATTGCAACCAAGTCAAAAGGGCAACTGGCTACAATTTTCAAAGTAGGAGGCACTATATTACTGGAGTGTGTTTTTAGCTTTTGACAAGTGGGACAACATTTCACTATATCTGACACTACTTGATTCACCCGTGGGTGCCAAAAATATTTGTATATCAATTCCAGCAATTTATTTCGACCAATATGTGCACAGTTCCAATGTAATTTTAGTATTACTGCAATCATTAAGTCAAATGCTATTACATACAAATTCTTCCCATGTTCATGCTGATAGTACAGAACCCCATTCTCAAAAAATAAGTTTGTCCGGTGAGATTTGAACAGTTGCAAATTATTACACCATTGAGAAACAGGTATTCTGTTTTGAACATTCTTAATTAATGATACAAGCAAGTTGTTAGTAGTTTGATTGTCAATGACATCTGTTTCATTGATATTATGATGGGCAACATCAATGTCTTCATATATTGGGACCACCGCATTAATATTAATAATGATCTCATTCATATTGGGTCTTATCACAGAAAGCTGTTTTAAATAATTATAGTGTATTCCTCCGAGACATTTTAATGTACACACTTTATCTGGGTATTGGGATCCGTAAATTATTGGTTTATCATCATTATAATAAATGGTAACTTTTGTATGAAAGATGTTGCAAAAAGCTTCAATCATTTCAGGAATAGGAACTTGCCCACTATTATTCATGGATTTGACCTTCTTTCGAATATCTCTTTCCTTGAGATTATTTCTTCCTATATTTTTCAACATTTCACTGACCACCGTTGAACGTAATTCAAGGTGACTATCCATAAACCCATACAGAAACAATGAAAAACATCTAAAAAGAGCATCTCCTCCACCAGGTACTTCAACCAGTTCAAATCCCACTGGGATGAATTCGACAGAGTTTGGAACATCAATGGAAGAGTTATTTTGCGAAACGTCAGGAACAGGAGACCTAGACAATGCATCAGCTACTGTATTATTTTTTCCCACAATGTGTCTGATTTCAAAGTTGAATTCGTTTAATTCTTCCCATGTACGTGCAACTCTTCCATCAACCATGCTCATGTTTTGTAAGTAAATGAGGGGTTGGTGATCAGTATATATTACAAATTTTACTCCCCTAAGGAAAGCTTTTAAGGACTTAACAGCCCACCGTAAAGCAGTCAACTCCTTATCTATCACACTATAGTTCTTCTGTGGCCCGCTAAAGGTGGTAGATATATAAGCTATGGGACGATGTTCGTCGTTTTGCCTCTGCGAAAGACACGCCCCAGCACCTACATTTGAGGCATCTACATGAAGTTCCAACGGGGATGCTTCAGGACTATAATCTGGAAACCCAAGAAGTGTTGGATTCACTAAGGCCTGTTTCAATTGCTCAAAGGCGGTTTGACATTCAAGAGTCCAGGTAACAGTTTTTCCTCCTGTCTGAGCTGATAATGGTTTGGCAATCTGTGAACAGTTTGGGATGTGACGCCGATAGAAATTCACCATCCCTAGGAACTGTCGCAGTTGCTTCACTGTTGTTGGAATAGGAAATTCTAAGGCTCCACTTAGATTCTTGTCCAGTGGTAAAATTCCCCTTTCAGATATATTATGGCCCAAGAATTCTACTTCTTTCCTGCATAACCGTGTTTTCTTCGGTCTCAACTTATATCCATTGACTTCCAATGCTGAAAGTACTTTCTCTAGTGTTGTAAGATGTTCATCAAAGGATCTGCCCAGGACGATGATGTCATCTAAATATACCATTACTTGGTTCCAAGGTAAGCCCGCCAAAGCTATCATCATGCCTCTCTAGAAGGTGGCAGGGCCATTTTTGACCGAAGGGCATTTTCAGGTATTCATACTGTCCAAAATGTGTTGAGAAAGCAGTTTTTTCGACACTATCAGGATCCATGGCAACCTGATAATATCCTTTTATAAGATCTATAGTTGTAAAATATGCAGTCCCGTGCATGTTATAGATCATGTCTACAAGGTTTGGTAGTGGGAAAAATGAATCCCCTTTGGTCACACTATTCAACTTCCTGTAGTCTATACAAAGTCGTAAAGACCCATCAGGTTTTCTCACAGGGACTACCGGAGCTGAATATGGAGACTTGCTAATGCGTATTATATTTCCTTCCAAGAGGTCAGCACATTCCTTCTCAATTTCTTGGGCAATTGGACCCTGAAATCTCCTTACTGGAATACGGACAGGTTTATCTGTCTCCAGTTCAATTGTATGCATTATATTAGATGCAACTCCTACATCATTATCTCCAGTACTTAAAACTGTTGGATGCTTCAGTCATACGCGGATGAGTTGTTCCTTTTGATCAGCTGTTATTGAAAGATCTAACTGAAACTCTGAACTAATCTTTCCCACATCCCAATATTCTACTGGGTCTGCAATAGAGAAATCAGGGGTACCCTGATTTATAGATACTAATGAATCATCATCTACTGGTTTAATTTTTCCTACTACAGTGTGCTTGCGAATATACTGGTCTTTCTCAGTATTATTGAGAATTTCCATCTGTGGATTATCTAATCTAAGATCAAAAATCCCAGGTACTATATAACCCCGTGAGTGTTCTACTCCCTGAAATTCAACCAAAGGATGACGCCTATCTATATTTAGATAAGGGACTCTAATTGGTACCATTTTACATTGGTGGGGCTTTATAACTACTGATTCTGGTACTATACAATTGTAGAAAGGTATAATAGAACTGATGTCCTTACCTACAGTGGTAAGTTTA
>JABUQX010124156.1:0-18961 GCA_015478945.1 Trachelipus rathkii | reverse complement strand
GTCTTTTTCTATTTTCTTTTAGTGCGGCTGAGATTAGGCGAGGCGTTCGTTTACGAAGAATGTGGGTAAAGCCTAAAAAAATGACGGCCGCGTGTTAGGCCCTTCTGAATTGAGTGAATATTCATTCAGGTAAAATTAGCGTTAAAAGCAAAGTTCTGTCGCGAATCCATAGACTGGCGCATCACAAGTAGTGTCAATTGTTTTTGGTAATATAAACCATTTGTTGTATGTTTTTATGTTTTGGTTATGGGCGAGGGAAAGGGTCGGAGCGGCGTCCATCGACAACAGCGCGGATTCCGGCATATTGTCAGAAAGTAAGGGAAGTGAAGACTTCGTAAGGGAGAAGGTCGCGTTCGGCGGTTTGGCACGAAATTCAGGGCGAATTAGGTGTCGGAGGCAGAGTTCAGGATTTGCCAAGAGAAGTGCGTGCTTGAGATGTTAGGAGGTTTAAGTGTGGTGTGGGTAGTATATATAAAGGATTCAAAGAGGTTTTAGTGTCGTTCATCTTAGAAGCGATTGAAGAGTGGAGAATGTGTGGGTGAAGAGATGTAGTAAATAAGGGGTGGCCTAGGTTGAGGTCATGAGGTGAGGCGTCTGACAGAGCTGAAATTCTCGAGAGAGTGGGAGAGGTAGGGTGTCGAAAAGGGGAGAAGTTGCGCCATGCGGGGCTTGAGGAGAGCGGCGAATGTCGTGTAGTTGTTGGTTGAGAGTTTGACCGTACATAGTCGAGCGTTAGCAGGGCGGCACATGTGAGTAGGTGTTATAACGAGTGTGGGGAGCCTTGAAGTTCGATGGGGAATGCTTTCGTTTGAGATTGCTGAGAAGAAGCTGGGCAGACTGAGTTGGGGTTGGTAATAGAAGAGACATAAGGGAGGAACTGTGCATTGGGAGAAGTTTTTGGTTTAGATGTTGCTGAAATTCTGAGAAGGAAGATCGATGGTTGGAAGTGAGGAAGCCGGCAGCGGTAGAACGAGAAGGTTTTGAGAAGGGACGATGCCATATGCATAGTTTGGAGGCGATAATTGTTTTCGAGAAGGACGGATAATAACGAGAGTTTATCAAAAAAAAGTAGGAGGGATGAAAGACTAATGCGTGATAAAGATTTTGAGCGTGAGTGGAAGGCGATTGTCTTAATGAAAATTCCAATCAGAACAAATAGAAAGGCTTGTGTGTATGGCTGACCTTAGACCCGCAATTAGAATCTAATTTCTTCCTGGTTCATTTCATAAAAGCAATAATTAGTGCTTGCGATAAGTTCATAATTGGAAGTCCACTAATATTTTACTTGGGACTAATTTCTTTAGTTCTATCTCCTTTAATCATAATTGTAATAATACGAAGCATTTACGATAGAATGAATTTTAGTTTTCCTTGCTACATTAATTTAGACCTTTTCGTTTTTCGAAGCTTGTGCTTACGCTCGATAAGAAATGCTCACCCAGTTTTAGCAAAATTTCTTGTTTAAACGCGCGATTTCGTGCTAGGCTTACGTTTGTTTTTAAAAAACCATTTTTTGAATCAGCTGTTGTGATGAGCACGTGGTTTTGGAAGAAACACGAAAAAAATAACAAATGGATTTATTACAATATTAATTGATCAAACTATGTGTAGATGGTCTACCATATTGGAAGACAAATTTTACGAATTAACAGCGCGATATTTTACTTGATGAAACATGACATTTCATCAATTCTAAGAAGGGACCTTCCTATCACAATATCGCTGCCTCTTTTGTTAAGTTTACTCATTTTGTTTCTAACGACGATAAATTCGCAAAGCACGCGGAAATATTAGCAACCTCCACAGTAACTTAAGGATAATCCTTACCGTTTTTCAGCATTCTCTCCATCGATTTTTTCCGTAGCAATTTCGACCAAAAAACAACGCAAAAACTCATAAGCATATTCTTACGTCTCGTAATGCACCAACTATGCAGACAAATACGAAAACGGTTCTATATATATATATATAGATATTACTACTTTATCATATATAAATCATATCTTATATATATACTAATAAGCTCAACTATACTATATATTAATATCCAATCATAATATATACATTATTATACTATTACTTATAATATATATAGGGTTGTGATAAAAAACGGTTTTTTAAAAAATTTTTTTGTTTTTTTTTTTTTTTTTTGCAAACAAAACAAAACGTTTATTTTTTAAAACCAAAATGTTTTTTTTCGTTATTTTTTAAAATTATACCTCGTCTATCTGCAAATATACATTATAAACATGTATTTTAAATATAGCAGCTATCTACCAATACTCCCTTCTAAGCCAAAACCGTTGACTATTTAATACCGCGCGATTCTGATATATACAGATCTGTTATATCAACGAGTCTAATAGATATAGTATATTACTATGATACTAGTATACATATATATATATAATATAATATATATATATAGTTAATATATATATTATATAATAATATTACTATATATACTGAATATATATATTATATGTACTTACTTATACATATTATAATATATATATGATCAAAAAGGGATGGTATAACAGGTGGTTTTGGGCTGTCAGGAGAAAATGAGAATGTAGCAAGATGAATGATTTCTGTGAGGAGAGAGTTTGGTGTAGTGTAAGTAATACTTTCCTTTAACACAAGAGTAAAATAGTTCCTATACTAGAGTTGGTGTAGTAGAGAGATGTATCGAAGTGAAAGTATGATTGATTTGTCGTTGGTGAAGAGGAGGATGTTGAAGTAGTAAGTATGTGTTGGATCAGTGAGGGGATAATGGGATTATCGGATCATTATGTTGTTTCTATGTAAAATTAAGTTAAGTGGGACTTGGATGGAGAGGAAGGGATAAGGAAAGAAAGAGGGTAAAATTAAGAGGTTAGAAGTTTAGTGAACAAGTAAAAGAGAACTGGGGATAGAGAACAAGTTTAAGAAACAACGTTACTTATTACCAGAATTTTAGCAATTGGTGAAATAATACAGGATTGGAGTTAAGAGGTCCATAAAAATGATTTACTTGCTGATAGGATAAGAATGTTAACAGGGAAGTGATGATGGATGAAGGGGAAATTGAATATGTATTGTAGGATGGGAGAGGAAAAAAACTTTGTTGAAAGAGTAAGTTCCTGCAAGAGAATCATAACTGTAACTGATGAAATACTAAAAGGGTGTAACGTAGGAGAAAACAAGAGGTAAGTGAACATTTGGAAGGAGGATGAAATGGGACTTACAAGGGAATAGGAACTCTTCTGGAAGGAAGCGGAAAGGTTAAGAATGAATAAGGGAATTCTGCTTAGAATAATGAATAGGGATGGTGCTTTTGTAACTGATGAAATGGGTGAGAGGGGTGTGTGAAAGAACACTTCGAAAATTCTGCAATATTAATTTAACAGTAATGAAGAGGTGATAGTAATGGGTGGTTTGATGGCTGCAAGAAGGAATAGGATATTTGGGATGAGGTTATAGTAAGGAGTACGCTAAATGGTAGAAGTAGAGTGAAAAAAGTTGAAGAATGGTTAATCTGCAGGCATAGAATGAATTACTGGTAAATGATCAAAGAACCGGACGGCGAGAAATGGTGATGGGTTGGATTTGGAAGTTGTGTAATAAAGCGTTAAGAGTTATAGTTCCAAGGATTGGAGAGAGAGCGTAATACACCTTATATAAGGTAAGGGAATGAGGAACTGTACTAAATAATAGGAATCAAGTACTATTGAGTAGTCATATTAGGATCGGTATATGTTATTTGGTCAAAGAGTGCGTCGAGTGACTGAAGGACTTGATTGGTGCAAACAGGTGCGTTTAGGATGGTTAGAGATGTGTGATCAAACTGTACATTGAAACAAAGATTAGAAAAATGATGAGAAGAAGAATAAATTTGTATTTTAGGTGGTTTATGATTTCAACTGGCGTATATGAGTAATAGGTAGAAGTTTACTGGCAGGTCTAGCTGATATGCCTTCCTGCAATTACGTGTTGTGTAGGCTTCTGAATGGGAGTCAAAAGTATGTGTATGACGATAGTGAAGCTGTGTAAGAATAAATGGGTCAATGTGATGGCTAAGATTAACATGCGGATGTAAGACAGGGTTGTTTTTGTTCCTGGTTATTCACTATTGTATGGGGTATAAAGAATTCAGGGGGATGCAGAAATGTGTAGAAGGGGAGAATGGAGATGAGTGAGTGGAGGGTACCATATGCGGATGATTGTTCTGTGTGGCGAATCGAAAGAGAGTTTGAGAGAATTGTTGAGAGATTGGCCAGGGTGTGGTAACAAAGGAGGGCTGAATGTAACGTGTAAGAGTAAGGTTATGTTGATGAGTGAGCTCCTCACTTGAAAGTTATGTTAGATGAGCAGCTGGAACCAGCGAGTTTAAATATTAGGTATGTGTTATGAAAGGAACGATTGATGCAGGAGTGTATAGGAAAGTGATGTTAATGCAGAAGTGTGTGCAATTAATCGTTGGAATGTAAAGACTAAGTCTGAGTCGCTAGAGTCTGTACATGAGGTATTTTATGTGTATTGTATTGCAGTGAACCTATGGTCTGAATATATTTTGTGACAGCTCTGCTAAATGTTATACAGATGGTACAATCTTAGGCATGGCTAGGCTGGAAAGAATTAATAAAGTGAGAAATGAACGTATTAGGAGTTTTGTGGTGTGAAAAAGGAGTAAATGAGAGAATAAAATAAAGTATGTTGAATGTTGGGTCATCTTGAAGGATGGATGATAGTCCGTTGGTTAGCGGATGTATATGGATATTGTGTTCGAACCGACTGGCTGGGGAACCGAAGAGAAAGTGGATTGAGCGGTGAACGATAATGTCTGAAGGAAGAAAATGTGAGTTGCAGAGCGAAACAATAACGGCGCATGATAGGAGAGAATGCGCGTTGATGGGGGCATGGGTGCCACCTCGGCCAGGGTATGAACCCTTACATTGACGATGTACCATAGTGATCCGTGCGGTCCCATGATGCTCTAGGTGGATTTTCTTGTCTTGACGAGCTCTCAACTAAATTTAATGTCAGAAGGGGGCGTGAAGGCTGGGCGCTTTTCGACGTTTTACGATTTCTCCTACCCTGCTTTCTTTTCCATGCTTTTTACAGCACCCTTACCCCCAATCTTGGAAAAACTAAAGAGAAGGGAAGAAAAGAAAAGAAAGAACTATAAAAGTAGTAGTATATATTATTATTATAACTAATATCATATATATAATAATAATTTATATATAAATACATATATATATTATATACTATATATATATATATTACTATATAATATATATATTAATAAATATATATATATAATATAATAAATATATTATAACATAATATATATAATTATATATATTATATATATTATTATAATATACTATATAATATATATATAATACATATATGTAATTATTTATAATTACGCTTATTTTACAATAGATAACAATTGAGTCAATAATAACTGATTTAAAACAGAAATTCAATTGTATCAGTTTTTAGTTGTTTTTATGAGTTGCTTTTGAGTATATATTTTCAAAGAAAAGAAAATAGTTAAAGAGTCCATTAGTATAATCCTGCCAGTCCTATCCACACACCCAACTTAAAACAATCACAATCTTTTTTTCTATTAACTTTTTAAAAGAATATGGGAAAAATAACTTCATTCAACACATTTAATAAACGGTAAATCAGACCACTTTAGGCATAGATGTGGTTAACTGCTGAATTCGTTATGCATCTGTGATCATCGACATTGTCTATTTGTAGATTCAAACGGAAGAAAAATTACTGCTTAAGTAGAAAAAAATAGAAAATGCTCAATGATGTAAAATTTAAAACATCAGATTTATGAAAAGAGTATGATTTTATCATTAGACAAAACACAGATTTTTATTTAATTGCTTTAACGTATTATATTGTAGACTTTAAAAGAGATTTTAGTCGCAGTAGTAAAAAAAAGAGACATTACCCTAACGCAGAAAAATTAATTTATCGTAAACAAATTATTCGGATGAAAATACGGAAAAGGCCAATTGATCAAAGTCTTGATGAACTTTAACGTAAAGATTAAAAATCAAATAGATCATGCTACAGGCTGCTCCCTTAATTTTTTGTCCTCAGCCCATGTGGAAACCAAAGCAAAATCTAGATGCGCTGCCCCATGGTCCCCAGATCTCCTGAGTCTTTCCTTGTCTAAAACCCCAATTTCCTGAAAGGGGTGATATCAATGGGAAGGACCATTACTTTTAAAGTCATATTGGAGTTCTGCCAAAGCGAGATGCATGAAATCTGGAGAAGCAGGAAGAGTGCAATGAGTCACTACTCTTCTCATAATTGCTCTTGAAGGAAAGGAGAATGAGACAGGAAGGGTAACTTTATCAACTCGATCTATATTTCACGACCGCTCCCTCCATAAATCCATGCGCTCTCTCACCTCACACTTATTCTATTTACAATAACTCATCACTCCTAGCCTCGACACTTCCTCTAGACTAATCCTATACCTCTTATGTACATCGTATCCGAACCCTATACTCCTTTCATACTTAAATCTATGCTCGAAAAAAACACTTTAGCAACATATCTATTAATAAAAAAATAATAATTATACAAGGAAAATGATGCCAGAATTGTTCGTATCATATACTTATCAATATATATATACTAATATATAATATAGATATATATATTAAGATATTATATATATAATAATATATACCCATAAATATAATAATTATATATTATATATATAGTAATATATTTATTATATAACAAGAGATATATATATAGACCTTGGCCCTTACTTTGTAAATTTGACGATGCTAGAAGGTATTCTTCAGAGGGGACACCGACCGATTACTGCTACCGGAGGACGGTCGTGTCGTACGGGGGTCTTACCAGAGAAGCATCCCGCAAGTACCTTTTTCCTTCCGGTGAGAGAATTCAGAATAAAAAAGTCCCGTTGTCTCGGGGACCCCCCCCGGCCATAGAGACTGTGAGTGGATAAGAAGCTGAGGATGAAGTGGCCCACAAAATTACCTACCGTGGGGCTCCAGGAGGCCGGTAGGAGCTTCCGAAGCGCTACGAAAGGTAGGAGCATTCCGCCGTAAGGCCTCGTAAAGTAATGAGAAAAATGGAAAATCAACTGTGAGTGTTAAAACATGTGCTCCACCTAATGAAAGGGATGGCCCTCCGAAAAATGCCTCCAAAATACACAGGGCCACAGTGCAACTGGCCGCATAGATGCAAGTAATTAAGTAAAAAAGAATAAGAATAATAATAGAAATAAGGAAGAAAATAAGAATAATAATAAAATAAAAATAATCGGTCAAGCATCAGACACGAAAAGGAGGAAAGAAGAGACGCAAGCAAAGTCCCCCTTGTCATTAAGAGTGAGAACTCGGACCGCAGTCACAAAAAGCCCCGAAGGGGTAAGTAAAAGTAGGGCACAGCCCAAGGGCAGGGAAGTGCCAAGAGGGGAAAACAATGTATAAAGGAGCGACCTACGCTAAATTATAGACATGTGCAAAAGCCGGTGGCGGGCTGCCACGCTACGAAAGGTGTCTGAGAAATTGAGTGTTAGAACAAAAAAAAAGTTCTCAGTGTGGAAGCGCAAAGAAGAAGTGCGAATAGGGAAAACCTAAGTAGCGGAGAGGCAAAGGGTCGCCAGAATCTTAAAAGCAGCATGTAAACAAACCCATAGAGCGGCCATGGTGAGCCTGACAGCTTCAGGTGCTCCTGTAATAAGAGTGAACTGGTTAAATAAATAGAAACCAGATGCAGTGAGAAGAGTGAGATTGAGGCAAATGCCTTGCAGAGAAGATTAGAATGTACGCTGACCGAGTCAATGTGTGATGGATTGTAGCGACCAAGGATATGAAAGCGAAGTGGTATACAATAAGACAACAGAAGAAAAGAAGAAAAAAGTGTGAGCATGCACCAAAATTAGAATTATGCTGGAAACCCTTCGTAGTGCCCACAATTGCATGAAGCAAGACATGTGGGCTGATACGACCGTGAGTATCGGCATGCAGTGAGAAACGTCAGCGGCACACGGCAGACAGGGGAGTGCAGAGAAACCCGATGCGTGACCGAGACTAAGTGGGAGCCGAGCCGTGGCGACGTAAAGTGCGGAGCGAGAAAGGAGTAAAAAGACAATAGTAATCAACAAACAGACGCTGGAACGAAAACGTTGTACCAGATCGTAAGTAGAACTAAGTGGGAAAAAAATAGACAAGTGCAGAAGAGAAAGATGGCATAAAAACTAAAATATGTGGTAAAAGATATAAGAAAGAGTAAATGCTGACCATGTACGATGAGTAATTAGTACTGACAGACCGAGTGACCGAGAATTCGAATAAAGCAGAAACGCCCACGGGAGCTGTCCAAAGGGCAGTGAAGAAGTGGAGCAGGGGGACGGCTCACCCAGCGCAGAGGCCAATTGCGGTGCAAAAGTAAACAGAAGAACCTATGCACACACTGAGTGCAAGAACAGAGCAAAGAACGGGAAAAAAGGAGTCAGGACAAAGGTAACTGATGTGAAATTATGCACGAGAAACGAGAATAGTAAGGTAATGGAATATGTTATGAATGGGTGGAAAAGATGAAGAGAAAGAGAATAATAGAATATGTATGAACGCCAGCACAAAAAAACAAACCGCGACATGCAGGCGCTCAAGAGGCGTCGACGAGGGAAGTTCAGGGACCTGGTAAAACGAATAATAAGCAAAGCAAGCAGGTGCTATGTCGCCGGGACGAAAGTGGAGCCTAAAGAAAGCTGGGGCTGCCAGCAACAGAAACAAAAACGCCCACGAGAGCAATCGGTTTTTAGCTTAATAAAAAGGACGCGAAAGAGTCTACGAAGAAAATGCCAAAACACGAGGTATTTAGTAATTTTGGAGTAGAGATA
The DNA here is from genome assembly GCA_015478945.1 of Trachelipus rathkii. Classification (NCBI taxonomy): domain Eukaryota; kingdom Metazoa; phylum Arthropoda; class Malacostraca; order Isopoda; family Trachelipodidae; genus Trachelipus; species Trachelipus rathkii. The sequence goes on along the minus strand of JABUQX010124156.1, from coordinate 10,062 downwards.
AGTAGATGATCAATTTTATAATAAATTTTGTGATTGTTATAGAATTAACAAAAAAAAGGAGATAACCCTAAACTATAGCATGCTCGTTGATGATACCAGCTTTACCATCAGAAGACATTCACGCTTGAGCGGCGATAACCGAAGAAGTTGATCAGGAGTATTATTTATTCACCTCTACCCCGAAAAACTCTAAGGCAATATTAATTATTACAATCTTTAAAATGTCCACATGTGTGAAGTTTAGAATGCGTAGTATGTAAAAGAAGGATAAGTGCCAGTGAACGTTAAGGAAAGAAAACAGAATGCACGAATCTATGTCAGAGAGAAAATCAACTTTGTTATGCTTTCTGAACATTCAGAGGGACATCTCCCCCAAAAACAGTTGGTAATCTTTCCAAAAGAAATTAAAGAATTACCACAGCAAGTCCTATCAGTTTTCAGTACCAGCATTGAGCTGGAGTTGGTATTGAGGATGTGTTGTGATAGAACAAGATGCAGGGATTGTATTTACATAAATGAGGAGATGAAAGGGGGAACTCATTTGACGATAGAGTTTTATTATTGCATAAGGAGAAAGATTAGTTAAAGAAAAGTTAAGTAAAGTGTTCTATGTTGAATTCTTCTCAAAGATCATATGGGATACGGGTAAAAAGTTGAAACAACTGCTGAAGGCTGTTGTGGATAGAACAATGGTAAGTGAGTTCACTTTCGATATCTAGACACCCTGTGGAAATCTTTTGGTGGCAACAAACAAAAAAAAAATCGATGATTTCGCATGAAAGGAGATAACGGGAGAATGTGATCTGTTTTGGAGTTTACATTGTCAGAAAATTTAAGAAGACTAGTACAGTTAAGAGGTAAATATTCCGCACGTCTGAATGTAGCTGAAGATAGATTCCTCTTTCTTACTTTCCATTAGAAGGAAGAGAGACTAAACTATAGCTTGAAAAAATAGAAAGCTACAAACCAGCATAAAGAGAACTGGCAACGTTATGGTACTCATACACGCAACATTCTCTTTTGAGGTGAAAGTTGGGGAAAGAGATAGTATGTATTTTGATAATCTATATAGACGAATAAGATTATTTATTATTTGTAGATGTTGTTTGCTGCCGGAGAGCTCAAGCAAATGATTTTGGGTAAATAACAAGAGTTGAGGTGAAGAGAATGAGATATCATGACTTAAGATGGTTTAGTCTTTCTAAAAATGTGAGTGGAAATTTAGTAATATATAGGATCATTCAAATTTATTATTTATGTTCTAATAATAAAAATATAGAAGTCCGTGCACTCTCACAAGAAAAGAGCTTTATACAAATTATATTTTATTATTTATGTCACTAACCGGTAAGGCTTCAAACCTCAACACATAATTGAATGTAAGAATAATTTGTTACAAATTTTGTAATCTATATTTTATTTAGTGTTATACTCAATATGTTATTTTAAATAACGTCATTGTTTCAAGTAATCTCTTTTAAAAATGATTAAATTTCCATTATATATTCGTATATGTATTTTATTTTATTTATTATTATTATTATTATTATTAATTTGGTGTGAGTTGAAATGTAAAAAATAACACAATAATGTGGCCTCACTCTTTACAGAGAGCTATAGATTCTAATGCTATTATATGTGAAAGATTAACTGATAAAATGCTCTTGTATTAACTCACTCTTACTTTCTGTGTTTGGAAAATGCGGTAATTTAAATATTTTATAATTTGTGTGTCTAAATTGATATACATACTCCCTCGATACTTTAACTTTCGTTATGGATTTAATATTTTCTCATGTCAATTTCATTACTCAATTATGGCCTAAGCCTCAACTTCAATTTCATTTGTTCTATGTTCTATCATATTCTAATTTCTCCTTATATATATTATTCATTAATTTAATATTATTAATTATATAATAATATATAATTATATCTATGCTATTTTTAATTCTTGCTTCACAATATTATCCTTGTTTCATTTTATATAACCTATCCTTCACTTTATCCTTACTTTATTTTTATCTTGTTATCCTATTATTATATATATATATACCCTCTTTTTATATATACAGTACTTATTATATATAAAAGATATACTATATATATATAATATTGTCTTGAACTATAATAACTATATATATATACTATTCTTTTCCCGATAACAATATTATTCTCTCTCAATATCATTCACGCTCCCTCTTTCAATCAATATAATACTCACTCCTTTATCATAACATTATATAATTATCATACTGATAAATTACTCAATATTATTTCTATATACTTTTAATATATAAATAATAATTATAACTTATCCTCTATTTATCAAACTATTATCTTATATACAAATATACTTTTCACCTTTTTAATTATACTTTTATATATTATTAACCAAAACAGCGCTATATATTCTCTTACTCTCTCTCTCTCATTACTTTTCTCATGACTTCTATCTATACTATGCTATCTCGTCTCTCTTCTCTCTCTCTCTTTTATATCTTCTCTTCTCTTTCTTCTTTTCCTTATCATCTCATTTATATATTATTATATATGTCTATTATTAATATATAGATTATATTAATTATATTAGTAATATAATTAGTAATATATCGACCTCTCACTTATTTTAAATGATAATGATATTCTATTTTGTTTATTTTTAGTAAATTCTATTGAGTATATATATGAATATTAAATACTTTTTAAATTTATATCGAATATAATAATAATCTTTTATAATTTAATAATTATTGTTAAATTTTTATGTAGTGAGTGATATAAATATATATATATTATTTATTTTTTATTTATATATATTTTTTAGTATATTATATTATATAATATATTTATATTATATATTATATGTTGAGGTTTAATATATATATATATTATTATGAGTAATTAAAAAATAAATAATAATATATATAAGGATATATATATAATGAGGAGTTAAAATAAATAATATTTAGTTATTATAAAAAAATGATTACTTTTGTAGATAGACAATTAGTTTTTTGCTTATAGAGTTAACGTCAATGATACATACATATATAACCCCCTATATATATAGGTAGTAGTATGATAGTAGTATGACATACTTTTCAACAAAACATATCATACCTAGCAAGAAATAAGTAGTAGTGAGTAGTGATGTAGATATAGATAAGATATAGATATAGATGATATAGGAATATATATATATATATATAATAATATAGAGATATATTAAGTAGATGTATATATAGATAGGATATATATCTAGATTATAATCAGTTATTAGGATATGAGTATTGAGAGATGTAAATAAGGTGAAGGATATGATAGTATGAAATATAGATATATATACTAGAATATAGAGGTGAATGAGTATAGATGACTATGTGATATATGATGAGTATAGAATAAGGATAGATATAGAGATTATATGTAAATGGAATATATGAGTGATATAGATATATATGATATAATAGATATATATCATGAGATATAGGATGATATGAATATATTATATTATATATATTCTATATATTATAGGAGATGATATATATAGATATATAGAGATAGATTATATGTAAAGAGAGATATATATCATATATATATATTATATATTATTATATAATATTATATTTAAATATATGGTAAAAAAAGGGAGGACGGAGGGGGAGAGGAAGGAGGAGGATGAGTAGATAGTTGTTTTAAATAAAATAAACTATTCATAATACTGATAATATAATAGTATAGGTGTAATAGTAATGTAAAGAGGGGTGTTTGTTTTAGTAGTAGTATATATATTTACCCGGTTACATAGGGAGTGATAAGGTGAGATATAGACTCATAATATCTTGACATATTTTTTTTAGTTATATACTATTTTTTTACAATATTCTCGTAAGGTTCCTCACTGAGAACCGCCGAAACAATTTGTTTTACTAAATCATTGAATTTAGTAATTTGCAAGCTTTTAATATTTTAATAATTTCTAATCAATGTAGATGAAAAGTTATACAAATATTTATGATTATATATATAATTCAAATGAGAGTATATATCTATATTAATTAAAATATTTCATTTAGTATTAGATGTTTATATTTGATTAAACCATCGATTGTAGCTGTGTTTTGAACAATAAATTGCGGTGAGTGAGTATATAAATAATATATAAGTGGACCTCAAAATTACCATAATTTCATTATATATAATTGAGTGTAATTTATAAACAATAGGACTTAGTTGTAATATATATATAAATATTATCTATATATAATAACATATTAAATAGAATAACATAAATTATTGTTGAATTTGCTTTTTCAATAGAATAAGATAAATAAAGAGAAAATTATATGTTAGGATAAAATAAAGGAGTAATAATAATAGTGTATATAATTGAGTGATAGGAGATGTTGTGTGGTGTCGATTGAGTGTTTTGTTAAGCATGACGAGAGCTCGCACATCGGCTCTTGCCACCCTCTAATATTTTTATAGCTTATATATAAAAGTAGTAAGTAAAGAAATCTATAATATAATATCTCTGAGAATAAATATTCTTATAAAGAAGAGTTCTATTTAAAAAACATAATCTTTGTAGCTAAAATAAGTGACAAAAGGAGATTAAAAAAAATTAAACAAACTGAGATTGAATGGGAAGTTCAGGATGTGATCTAAAATTTACAAGTGATCTAAAAATAAAAAATGATCTAAAATTACAGATGTGTGAAAATAAACCGGTGATGATTGTGGCAAAGAAAGAATTGAAGTTTGGGAATGTAAAGAATTTGCGTGCATGTGCCAGATGAGAAAGAACAGAATTAATTGTTAACATATATTCAACTTAAATAAAATAGAAATGTATATATATTATATATACTATTTATATAACATATTATTGTGTATTATATATTTAATCATTATTAAATTAATTAAGTATATTATATAATAATTAATATATATATAAAATGATGTGTAAAAGAGGTCTCCTGGTACTTGGGAAGTTTTTCCCGGTGCCCATATATATTATTGTTAGTTTAATTTAATCTTTCTCATGGTTTTTATTCAACTAAAATAAAGGATTTACATGATAGAAAAAAAGTGACATTATATATTATATATAAAAAATTCTCCTTTGAAAATACTTAATAAATCTTTCTCAATAGTTGATCAAGTATGTTGAAATTGTGATAATAATGACAAGTGAATTTAAATAAATCATTTATTTTCTGCGCTCTTTTTTTTTATTTATTGCAACAATATTTTAGGTTAAACCTCTTTATATATAGTGAACCACTATAGATTATTGAGCCTAGAGTGAGCAAGTAAATTATATATAACCTTACCTAATAATAATAAACAATAATTCATTTTAAAGTATTTATGGCTTTAATATTTTCATTCATGATGTAAACTATAGTATAGTCTTAAAATATGGATTTATTAAATATATATATTATATATATATATTATATATATAGTTATATAATTATATATATATGTTGTTGTTGTGTAATATACTTATATATAATATATAATATAAATATATTTATATATTATATATATATTGATGTGTGTTGTGTAAGTGATGTATATACTATATAATTATATATATATATATCACTAGTGATGTGTTAGAGAAAAGGCTTATTTTTGTTTTGGTAATTATTTCAATATACTATATATAATTTAAATAGATGATATATATATAATAATTGAGAATAAGAAATAAAGTTTAACCGAAATTTGTTATTTGAGTATGAAGTTTGTGCGAGTAGTGTTAGAAAGAAAATATCGTGTCCGCATTTGGATAAACTGAGTAACAAAATAAAGACGAAAGGTGTAAAAAAAATTTTATTTAAGTTAAAAAGTCTACAAAATTCATATGGATATATATGTGAATATAGAGAGAGATATGTTCTTAAGAGTGAGAGTATCCTTCGCTGAACAGACTTCTATTTTTGGCTCGGACTATTTTACGTTATTCTATCATAGGTTTGATTCTTTCGTATAATGATGTCTGCTCTCTAGCATTCATTATTACTGTGTTCATGCTAGGTGTATATTTGTTAAGTTAAATATTCATAACGTAAATCTTTTTCTGTCATACACTAACTTCGGTGGCTATATTTCTGGTTTACAGACACTACTTTTCCTTTGCGTTATACAGTACATTATTTAATATCTACCCTAAGCGTGTTCATTTGGTTTGTTAGGAGTTTGACAATTCAACTATTAGAAATCAACGATTAGATAAACTCCCTATCCCTTTTAATATAATATATTCTCTCATTATATTAGAGATATAATATATATAAATAATATATATATGTGTACAAATTAATGTACTTATATGAGTTTAAAAAGTAAATATTATGTGACCCAAAATCGTATATTTGACTCATGCGTATATGAGGGTACTGAGTATTAGAGTAATAAGGGCTGAGACCTAAATAAATAAGGGGATATAATATGGTTGTAGTGATATATTAATAGTAGTATATATATAGGTTGGGTTCTTACATAATTTAACTCATATTTTACCTTTTTCCAAGGGGTAATATAAGAGACTAAATTAGCATGTTCACTTACTCGTGAAATGAATAAGGAATCGCTGAATTAATCTCTCTGAGCTACTATACAGTTATAAAAAAAGACATAAAACCTTTATTTCTATATTTTATTTTTCAGAATATTATAAATAGTGTATTAAATTTCTTGAGATCGCTCTCCAAGTGCGTATTATTTAAAATGCTTTATCAGAATATTTTGAGTGATATAATATTAAAATGTAAATGTTTTTAGTGTAAGTGAGTATAGTAAATAGAGAATGAGAGAATAATGAGAGTGAAGATATCAATTTATTAGTAATATTATTATGGGATATTGACTAAAATGATATGGATATGTAAATGAGAGTTGTGACAAAATATCTTTATATGCATTAAGTGGTGTCTTACGTGTGTCGGTACTCTCCTGGCGTGAGTTGTGAGTAGCGTTTGTGAAGGAAAAAACAAAATATGAATGAAAGAGTTAAATCTCAGGTATTGAGCGTGATATTGAGTGGACATTCTATATTCATAAGCGTGGCGTGAGCGGTGGGTGAGAGAGAATTGAACTGAAGTGTCGGGAAAAATGGTTTTTTTGTTTTATGAGCGTGAGAGTGGTGTTGAAAATAATGCATTGATGGTTAGCTAAGCCGTGTTGTGTGTGCGAAAATTCACGCCATTATAAGGAATAGAGACATCTCACTGTGATACAACATATGGAGATAATTATAGTATGTGGTGTTGAATATGTCTGCGAGGCAACTCTCTAATAGGTACCTCCTATATGAAAATCTATCATTGGTGAATAAATGAGGGCAATTTGTTGTAAATAAAGAAATTCGAGTGAAGATAGTATATATTCCTTTATTTTCATCTGTCCTCAGTTCCTTTTATGTACTCATGAATAAACGCGTTGATATACTAGGTAATGATAATGAATTGTTTGATGAATGTATTACATATATTAAGGATATATAATTTTTTCATTCTATATGTATTCTATATATTTATCTCTATAGTGACAAAATTCAACATTTACTAAAATTTGGTGAGTGTTATTAAAATTTATAAATTAGTTATTGAAATAATTTAAAAAAAAAGGTTCACAAGTGTGTATTATGTTGTGGTTATATTGTTGTACTAATTATGGTGAGCTACCAATCTTGATAGAGTAGGTTACATGTTTAAATAGGATACTAATATACGAGGTGAGTTGCGTAATTTTTCTGGGCCGATACCAATCTGAATGATGTTTTTCGACGATTGGAAGTGAGTGTTTATAAAAAGAGTTTTTCAGAATTAAATTGTGTTGCGGGTAACCTAAATGGATTGCCGGAATAGGTTGATTCAAAAAAAGATGGGTATAACAAGGGTGGCTTTGGGGTGGTTCGGGGAAGGGAAAATGAGAAATGAATAGGAATATGAATCAAATGATTTCTGTGAGGAGAGAAAGGTATGTTGTAAGATATACATTCAGTTGAAAGTAATACTTCTAATATAAACACACAAAAAGAGGTATGTCATAAAGTATACTAGGAGTTAGATAGTAGATAGAGATGGTCACTCCGACAGTTCCATTGTGTGAAAATTATGGATTGAATTAATGTGTATAGGAGGAAAAAGAAGGGAGGATGTATGAAAAAATATGTGTTTGGATTGTTTAAAATCAAAGTGAGGGATGAGGAAAAATGGGATTTAGTCGGATTCATAATTCTGTTGTTTTCACCATGTTAAAAACTATATTTTTTCCTAACGTCGGAAAAAGAGGGTCCCCCTCTGGGTTCATGTGGAGTGAGATAGTGTTGCCGACTCAATATGATGGTATACGAGTTGTGATAGGGTGTGTATTAAGTGTGTAGGGGTGTGAGGGAAGATTAATTTATATGGTTTTAGGAATTTTTCAGTGAAAAAACGAAACCAAAAGAGTAAATAATATTTATGGGTATTTATAAGTTTTATTTCTCCCAATAAAGAAAGCAACACATCAATATACCCGTGGACATTATTTTTTGGTGTGTGTGATAATTTGTTCCTAGAAAACCACAAGATTGAAAACTAGAGAAAGGATTAGACGAGGAAAATCAATGTGAATAAGGCAAGAATGGGGGAGAAGGAAGAAAGAAGTGGAAGAATAAAATGAGAAGCTTGTTAGCAAAAATAGAAAGGAAAAGAGAGTAAAAATGTGGATGTGTTTAAAAGTAGACGATTATTTGTTAAATAAAGCACAACCAATTTGTTTATAATCGATGATGAGTTGGTGGGAAATGAAGAGTGAATATGAACAAAGTGGTTTAAAAGATTAAAAAAGAAAAAGAAACGTGGTGTTTGTGAACCTCCCGGGAAATAGCGGGTTTAATTTAAAGCAAAATTGATGAGGTTTCAAAAGAAAAATATTTAAGAATGTATATTAACGGAGGAAAAGAGTATAGGAAAAAACCACAAATTTATGTTTTTTTCCCTCACCCAAAAACTTTATCCTGAAAATATAAAAAAACCCAAAAAGAATTAGAACATTAATAATACAAACCGGGTTCCACCGTTTTGTGGTTTATTTTATGTTGAAATCCCAAAACATTTATTTAATTTATTTCTTAACATTTTTTATGTATGTATTATGTATTTATTTTTTTTTCAAACCCGGAGCCTTAGAAAAGGTAAAAACCCATTTAATATTATGATGTGATATTATTAATAAAAAATATTCTTTCAGATTAATAGGAAAAAAAGATGACGGGGTTTCTCTGGGAATGAGATGGTTTCGGTGACTTCACCTATCTGGAGAAGGTTTATGATAAGGCAAGGAGGGAGAAAATTTTATTGAAAACATCATTTTTTATATGTGTGCAGGTCTGCTTATTATTTAAAGAAGCTTTTCAAGAGCAGTGTGGAGTGTTATAACAAAGAAGTAAGACATAAGAGAACCTCCCTTGTGTGTTTCTTGGAACTTTTTTAATCCCAAAAAATAGAATTAGGAATATGGTTTCAAAAAGCTGTATACGTTTTAATAACCCTGTCGGAAAGAGAGGAAGGCCTAATTAGTGAAGAAAAAAGAGGAGAAAACAAATTCAAAAAAAATTCTACAAAATAAAACCCAAATTTGGGGGCAGTTAATGCCTAGAGTCAAATACAGTTTTTATAAATGTATGTGTGGGGTTTGAATTGGTTGGTGTGCTAAAGATAGTGGAGGAGTAGGAGAGGCCTCCCAATTTTTTTTTGGTGTTGAGTGTTAGTCCTATTTATGGCGATGTTTCAATGACAAGTTAAGTAGTTCCAAAAGGTAAAATAAGTTTTTTGGTCCTAATAATAGTGGGAAAAAAAGAGTATAAACGTTGAAAGGAGAAAAACTGTCCGGGTATTAATTTCTTTGCCTATGCACTCTATATAATAGGATAGAGAAAAAGAAAAAAACCAAAATTTTTTTCTTTATCTTAGTATGTAGGGTCACAGAATTTGGGAAGGCGAGATGGTGAATATAATTCATACTATGTATATTACTGATTAAATTATAATCTTCATTTTA
>JABUQX010124155.1:0-12500 GCA_015478945.1 Trachelipus rathkii | reverse complement strand
CAACTCACGATCAGAATTGAAAAGCATAAGGGTATCTCGTTCAGAACGGGCCTCCCATACACCAACCCGGAAACATCAGCAATCCGGGACCATGCGTTCCAGAACGATCATCCCATCCTAAACAATAACTTCTCAATCTTGAAACCTTTTAAATCCATTAAAGAAGGTCGCATCATAGAATCTTTATTTATACACAGTCTCCGTCCCCCTCTAAATATCACTTCAAGCTCTGCCCAACTACACACGATTTGATGTAACAACCAACTATCTCGTTACGTAGTTTAATCTTTTATGCTTTCTGTATACGTCTTGCTTCTTCTCGCTTGTTTGGAAGTGTTGGTGGGTTAACATTTGTTACTATTTATATTATTATGTGAATGTCATTTTTCGTTATTATTATTATTAATATTATTATTATTATTATTATTATTATTATTATTATTATTATTATTATTATTATTATTATTATTATTATTATTATTATTATTATTATTATTATTATTATTATTATTATTATTATTATTATTATTATTATTATTATTATGGTAGTTTATTTTATTTTATTTTTTTTTTTTATTCCCGTTTTTATTTTCATTTTTTATTTTTTAGTATACCCTATAATTATTATTATTTTTTAATTGTCATTTCTTAGTCATTAATATGTATTTTTCATGATTTTTATTTTTCATTTTTTATTTTATTCTTTATTTTTTATTTTTTATTTTTGTTATTTTTTATCTTTCATTTATTAGTTTCATATTCATAGTTATTGTTTAACGTTATATTTATCTAATTTTAATCTTAGTTTTAATTTTACTTTTAGTCTACTGAGGATGGATTGGTATATAATCCGAAACGTTTAGAATAAAGTTGAGAATACGACGATCTTATTAATATCACCCATGTATGGAGTTTTGTTGGCAGTGTTCGCCTTTATCATTAGGATCAGATTCCCTAGAAATCACATTTCACATATATATATATATATATATATATATATATATATATATATATATATATATATATATATATATATATATATATATATATATATATATATAAATATATCGGTATATATATATATTTATATATATATACATATATATATATATATATATATATATATATATATATATATATATATATATATATATATATATATATATATAGCAGTTATATATATATATATATATATATATATATATATATATATATATATATATATATATATATATATATATATATATCTACATATATCAGCCAATCTCTACATACCTAAGGGTCACAGAAAATCCTACAATCCTAAACTATCTCCCGAAATCAGTCAACTTATTAAACAAAGAAACTCCCTCCGAAAACTCAGACCATACACCACACTAACCACTAACCAAATAACTAACCTAAACACTCAGATCTCTAATCTCATAACCACTAACACTACTAACAAGTTTACAGAATACCTACAAAACAACATCTCACGCATAGATAATAGGAAAACCTGGCAGGTAATCAAAAAACTAAACAACTCACAAACCCCCCACTCCCTCACACGAATCCCCATCCTTGCCCGACAACTCCCTCCCTTCCTCAAAACAACAAGCAGACAGCCTTGCAAAACACTACGCTAATATCTCCCGTAAACCAACTCACCCCATTAATAGGTTAACAAAAAAACAACTCAAAAAACTTCCCTCAGATCACAACCCTCCACCTCCTTTTACAACCAATATGATATCAGAGACAATCAAAACCCTTAAAAATTCACCAGCAACAGGACCAGACTCAATCTCAAACTTCCACCTGAAACACCTAGGAGGATAAGCAATTCTCCTCATCACAGAAATCTTTAACAAATCCTGGAAAATCTATTACATACCCCCAATCTGGAAACAAGCATTCATTATCCCAAAACTGAAACCAAAAAAAGACCCAATTCCCCATCCTCCTATCGCCCAATCTCTCTTCTCTCCACCATCAGCAAACTGCTGGAGAAACTAATATTAAAAAAATATCCCCACACATCACCCTCCCAGAATTCCAACATGGATTTAAAGGCAATCACTCAACAACAACAGCCCTCACCTCCCTCACACAACACATAATTAATGGCTTCAACCAATCCCCATCAGATCCATACTTACAGCCATCGACATTAACAAAGCCTTTGACACTGTCCCCACATATATCCTTATACAAAAAATTCTTCAATCCCCCCTAGGAAACAATGATAAAAAGTGGCTTTCAAATTTCCTTACCAATAGATATGCCAAAGTCCTCCATAAAAACACCCTCTCACACTCCATCAAACTGCAAAATGGCGTACCACAGGGCGCCATTCTCTCTCCATTCCTCTTCAATCTCTTTACAGCAGATCTGCCCACCCCTACCAACCAATCCACCAAACTAATTACTTACGCAGACGACATCAGTCTCATTTCCCAACATCCACTTGTAAACACAGCCACCCAGCACACCCAAGAATACCTACAATTATTAGAAACTTGGCTAATCACCAATAGAATGACAGCTTCCCCCCTTAAATCCTCCATTACCCTCCTAACTACTGACCGCCACCAATCATCATTCCACCCAATAGTCTACTTGAACAACAACCCCCTTCCCTAAACAAAACCCCAAAAATATTAGGACTCACTTACGACACACACATATGACTTTCTCCCCCCACATAGACCAAATTACTTCCTCAACCCAACGGAAATTAAACACCCTCCGAACTCTCTCCCAACACAACTTCAGCGACAGAAAGCACACCCTTACCACAATCTACAAACAACTCCTCAGAACTAATATAAACTATGCCTCCCCTGCATGGTTCTCAGCACTATCACAATCCAACTTAAATAAATTGCAAGTTACACAAAACACTGCCCTTAGAATAATCACTGGATGTACTAAAACAACCCCCATCCAGCATTTACATGATGAGACACACATCCTTCCCATCCCTACCCACTTGAACATGGTAGGGACACAATTTTTCCAAAAAACACTCAATCCAACTCATCCAGACCAAAATCCCCCCCCTCCTCACCAGCCAAACTCTATAATGACATCTACAACAACATTCCTCCCCCACCCCCAAATAGGTCTTGGCTCTCTCACATCCATACACAATTAACTAACACATATCTACAAAATCGCCCCAATAACAATCTACTAAACACCCCATCCCCAAACATCTCCCCTACAGAAGAATCACTGTCCAGAAGAAACCAAATTAACCTCGCCCGGTGCAGATCAGGCCACCACCCAAATCTTATGCAATATAAATTCAGATTCAAACTTGACAACGTTATATCCCCCAACTGCACTAGATGTCGTATATCCCCGGACACAATGGAGCACTTCCTTCTGGAGTGCCCCGCCCTCGACGCTCCCCGTACCACCTTTGCTGTAACTTCTATTCTTGACCTGTGGAACCGCCCAAGAGCAGTGGCCGGGTTCTGGAGGCGGTGTGGCCCCTCCAATAAGGTGGGCGAGGGGCAGAATGTATGTATGTATGTATATATATATATATATATATATATATATATATATATATATATATATATATATATATATATATATATATATATATATATATATATATATATATATATATATATATATATATATATATATATATATATATATATATATATATATATATATATATATATATATATATAACCTTTGTTCGAAATAGGAATGATTGCTATAATTATGTAATATTATGAAGCTTCCTGAAATATAATAAAGGTATTTTTGATAGAATTATTGATAATACAAGAGAGTCATTAATAGTAGAGTTGGCAATTGAATAATTACGCCTGTAATTTATCAAGAAAAATTAGATTACAAGTGCATTTTATATCAAGTTTGGTCGACTGAAATTTGAATTCCAGTTGAAAAACATTTACTGGACTGATCTTATATTTAATTGTTATCACATTTGATTATAAATAATAATAAGTTTCCAAACAACCTTTATTACGATTCATCCTATAATTAGTATATTTATTAATATTAGTTTCAGGCTGGGTTGACCTATCATGCATCCGTTATTTTAACTTATAATTTATGAACAAATTAAATACGAGAACACTAAAATTTATATAATATTATGACATTAATTGAAACGGTTGCATCGCCATCACTATAACATCGTGGGAACTGCATACGTCATTGAACTATCTAGTAAAATATTTCCAACGTTTTATACAACGTATCCTCTCTAAGTGTGTGTATAGTTCAATATATAATCTACCTATATACTCAAGATTATAAGTCTATTCTATAATTTTTTTTTTATAGTCCATTATCTTTGTAATAATTATATTACGAAACGTTAAGAATGATTCAAATTTATATAATTACTAATTAAAATATTAATTAATTATCAATAATATAAATAACTGTATAATGAATTATAATAATAGAATAATCAATAGTATTTATAATACTCTGAGTGAGAGCACTCTTGAAAGAGAGTAATTCATAATTATGTATACATTATACTATAATTATAATAATTCATTCAATTAATTTAAATTATCCCTATAATAGTTTTACCTATTAATTATTATTATTATCGTATTAATTATAATCTGTTTAATCAAATGACTTACTAGTTTTTTCGCTCCACTGCTTCGTTTACATATGCCTTATTTTTCACCAGAATTCATAATATTATAATAATTATAATAATTAATAATTACTAATAATGTATAATTACTTATAATTATTCAACATCTACTAGTATTCCCATGTATAATATTAAAAATCTCATAATAATATTAATACTTATACATTTATTAAACAAATTACAATTAATTATAATATCTATAATAATTTAAAATAATCATAATTAATTATAATAATATAATAATTATCAAATATTTATATAATTCATAATAATTGAAATAAGCCTATTAATTATATAATTATTATAATTATTCTGATTATATTTATACACTTATTCAAATTATTAAACTTACCCTTAACTTTTATAATTATTATATTCTTATTAACTTATTATAATTATTTTATATCGATATGTATAATTATTATAAATTATTATAATTTATAATAATTATAATAATTTAATATGTATAATATTCTATTAAAATTATAGATAATATATAATTCATTATAATATTATAATTATTTTGATAACATTATTAGTAATTTTTTGAAAATTTTGTATTAATAGTCTATAATTATCTATATATTATCAATTTCTGTATAGACCTTTTTGTTATTATTGCGTTTACTTCATTACATATTCATTATTATTCATTATTGATTATTATTATCATTATTATATTCACTTGCATAATTTGTGGTGACAATTGATTATCATTCAGTCGTATTATTATTATCATTATATTATTATTATTATATCATTCATGCTAAATATATTAATTTTCATAAAGTGTTTAAAGAGGTAAAATAATTGATGTATAAATTTATTATAATTATTATCATGGAATTTCACCGTTTATCACAATCTTCCTTCGGTAGTTTTTGTATTTAAATCAATATCGTACTCAAGTAAATATTAATACATTTATAATAATTATAATAATTATAATAATATAATTAGTATTAATAATTATAATAATTATCCTAATCGACAGATATAATCTTTATAATACATAATAATCAATAATAATATATAATCAGAATAATAATATTATAATAATATACATTATAATTGAATAATTAATATAATAATACATATTATAATAATACATAATAATTAATCAATAATAACACAATAATAATGAATAATAAATAATAATAATAATAATGAATACCAAAATACATCAAAGTGAATAATAATAATCTATAATAATAATAATACACGTAATAATAATAAAATTATAATAATAATAATCTATAATAATAATATGTTATAATTATGAATAAATATAACTAAGTCCATAACGCAAACTTATAACAATCTCTCGGAATATAATCGTCTTATAATAAAGTTACATTATACAGTTATCAATAATGGTGATAATTATAGATAAAATAGTAATCTATAATTCCATTATTATATAGATATAATTATTAATCTTCGCGCTAATTACTTATAATTATTAATCATAATTTAATTATTATATCTTAAAATTATCAATTATTAAATTTTTAATTGAATCACCCTCTTATAATCTACTATTAATATGTATTAATTATAGATTTCATAATGTATTGAATTCATAATATATATTACTATTAATTAATTATTATTCAGCTTATTCTATTATTATTATTAATTCGCATTCGATGATACTCTTCATGTAATCTCATATGTATTTATGATTAATTCATTCATTGCATCATTATATTATCTATTATTATTATTCATGCCGATCGTAGGAATCACCTTCCAAAAGTATAGATTATAATCATAGTAACTTAAATACTCTTATATGTACTAATTAATAATTATAATTCATAATATCTAATTTTTAATGTATAATTTATCGATAATATTTGAATTACTCGTTGATAGATTTTGTCTATTATATTTATTGTATCACAGTTCTCATTATATTATATATTTACGTTATTATTTATTATATATATTATTATTATTATTATTATTATATGCATTATCTATTATTATTATTATTACTTATTATTTATTATTATTATTAATTATTATTATTATTATTATTATTATAGTTATCATCTTCTTGTGAAAACAAAATCGAATTTTATCAATTATTACATTGATTACAGGCTTATTATAAGTTTTACTCTTTCATATAAGACTCAGTTTTCTCTTATTAACATTTAAATTTCTATTATTGATTATTATTATATTGATTATATTTTGAAGAGTTTATTTATTATCTATTATTCATTATTATATATTATTATTATTATTAATCTTTTATACATTATTATAATTATTTATACATTATTATAAAATAGTTATAATATTTGAAGAATTATCAATAATTATATAATTAGTATAATAATTTCATAATAAATTATAATAATTCATAATATTTTTAATAATTTGATACACAAAATTTTAATAATGAAATATATAATAATTATAAATAATTATCACATAAAGTTTATAAAATTATTATATGTGTGGGCAAATTGTAATAAACTACTTAAATAATTAGTAATTAAGTATAATAATTAATATTATATATTTTCTAATTGTGATTTACAGTTTTAAAATAATTATAATAATGTATAAATATTTGCAATACTTTGATAGCTGTAATTGTATTTAATTATAATTTTAATTTTTTTATTATAATTATATTATAATTATTATTACTCATATATTACGTAAGATATTTGATCGTATTTGTATAATTTGCTTTAATATTATCTTATCATTATTATTATTCCATTTATTATTCATTCATTATTACTATTATTTATTACTTATTTAATTATAATCTGATCGATAATAGGTTATACTTCATAATTATCCATTAGTCTCTTAATTATTTTAGAAGAAATGAGAATGAAATAAACTATTGTTCTGTTTTATCAAAATAATTCTTTATTATAATTGACATAAATAAACGTTATTAAATTGTTTTTACTAATCTAATAAAGTGTAAGTTAAAATATTTTAATAATGATAATTAATCTCATAAATAATTATAATAATTATACTAATTATCAATTTAATATATACAATAATCTATACCATATATGCTCTACTATAATTATAATCAATCATATAATAATTAAATGATAATAATAATATCTATTAGAGTAATATTATTTTAATTATTGTCATTAATTATAATTATAATATAATTTATATACATTTATTCAATTATAATGTTATAATAAATTATAAATATATAATTATAATTCGATAATCTACAGAATCAAATCTAATTATTTATAACTGAACGATACTATAATGCCTATAATTATAATTTACAATAATATCATAATTATCATAATTATAATCTATAATAATCTATAATATATTTAATCTATAATGATATATCATCGTAATATAATTATACACTCACAGATTATATAATCATCCCTATAGTATAGTCAGTAATTTAACATTAATTATAACTTATAACTTCAACTACGAATACGGCATTATCTATAATCCGATTAGCCTCTCGACTAATCGGCTAGAGGGGTACAAACTGGCAACGGCATGCCGTTCACGCCCGGCTGACCCTCCGCGCCGCTCGCCCCACTCGCAGTATACGGGTGCGTCGCTTCGACTCCTGAGGGCGGGCCGCTGACTCCGAACCTCTGCGAATCAATACCGCATGTATACATCCATAACGCTGACTAACGCTGGCGGCAGCACGCCACCGGCACACGTATACGTACTCGCCAGCCGCCTCACACCATTTACTCAATTATAATAATCTATAATCTTCCAGCCCGCAATCCCAGAGTGATTCATAAACTACAAATATTGTTAATATAAAAATCGCATAAACATGATCGAGTAAATATCGGTAAAACATACAAGGACCGTATGATACTATATATACTATATAATTATTTAAATAATATATATTTATATAATTACATATAAATATTATATAATAATTCATATATATTATAGCTTTATATAAATAATAATTATATTTAATATATAAATATTATATAAATAATTATATAATATATATACTTAATTAATTAATATATATATAAATGATATTAATTATATATATATTAATTGTATATACTCTATTATACTCTACTCTTACTACATCTTTCTCTCTCTCTCTCTCTTTATACTTCTTCTCTCTCCTATTAATTATAATTAAATTAAATAATATCAATAATCGAATAATATTATATATACATAATATATTTAAATTTATGATAATAATATAATAATATTTTTTTATTTATACAAGATATTTAACAATTATTAGTAATTTTTAAATATGTATAATAATTATAATGCTATAATATTATCATTTATAAATCAGTAATGTCTTAATATTATATATTAATAATCTATTGTATTCATTATATATATATATATATTATAAGATAAATATATGCTATAATATATTAATATTAATAATTATATAATAACACTAATATAAATAAAATTAATAATAATAAATTAATATAATATTATATATAAATATATATATTATAATATATATGTCGTAACAAGCTAATGAAATGCTTTCAAGTCTAATAATAATAATTTAAATATATTTATTTAGGATAATAATGAATTAAAGTTTAAAGTGGATCCAATAATAATTTGACTTTAATTGCTTGTAAATCCTTTATAAAATTTTTTTTAACATAATAATAAAATAATAATCTTTTAATAATATTAATTTATTTAGTCACATG
Source organism: Trachelipus rathkii (assembly GCA_015478945.1). Classification (NCBI taxonomy): domain Eukaryota; kingdom Metazoa; phylum Arthropoda; class Malacostraca; order Isopoda; family Trachelipodidae; genus Trachelipus; species Trachelipus rathkii. The sequence goes on along the minus strand of JABUQX010124155.1, from coordinate 3,152 downwards.
ATTAATAAAATTACACACTATTAATAGCTTTTCAGCTCTCAAATATTAGGCCCTTCTTTTAGATGTCGTTAGGTAAAGTGATATAACATTATAAATAAATTAATTAAACATCTATCAAATTCTATATAATAAAATTATAATGAATATAATTTAAGTATTATTATGGCTTCTTTAAGAAAATAATTTTAACATTGGTAGACAGTCCTCCATTCTCTGGCCAAAAAATTATGGCAAAATGGAGCTTAAAACGTAGGCAACGCATTATGATGTTGAGTTATAATAGATGGTGAATTTCTTCGCAATTGCTTACCGTAGGCTATACATATGATATATGAATGAAATCAATAATAATATAAAATAAATAGTAACAACATGAATCCAATCACTCACTCACTCATCAACTCATAATTTGGTCGGTTGTAAAGCCTTAATTTTTTACAGAAGCTTTTTAATAGTAATAACTAATAAAATAATTTTAGTTATTAGAATATATACACGAATATTTGTTTGTAAAGTTCTGCGAGCAAGATATACATATAGGAAGTACTCGATAACATAGTATCAGCTATAGTATATCTGGTTTTTTTTTGTATACGTTCGACTACTCCTCTTTGTTACAATAAATGAGTTTTCGCCGTCAAAACTCACTATATTGTAAAACATCTAATATTAATATTTCTCTCCTTGTAATTAATAAAATCTCAGTCAGTCAAATATCTTAGATTCAGTTTGAAATTTTGTGTTTTCATCAGTGATAGTGAGGGTAGTGTTCCTTGACTAACTTATATTTATCCATCAATTATTTGACTTATGTTATATTCCTCTTTATTCTTCCACAACGTTGAAGGCAATATTTATAGGGAAATTAGTGCCGTGTTTTTTAAATCAAAGAACTTCTAAAAATATATTAATAGAGAAAATTCATCCATTCCTAATGTACTCAAAACTCATTACAATACATGATAATTCAATTATATTAACATTATTCGTTATAATATTATATTATATAAATATATTACAATAAAATAGGTTATATTACTATTACTTAAATTATAAATAGTATATCAATAATATATGAATTATTATATAAATTATAATAATATTAATAATATAATTTATAATAATAACAGTTATTACTTATAAATATAGATATTATATACTATTATAATGATAATTAAAGTGTTTTATTAAGTTAAGAATATTAGAATTCTGTCAAAACAGTACATATATGTATTAATATATAATATTATTAATATTATATATAGTAAGATTAAGTTTATTTAATATTATATTAATAATTACTTATATTTAATTAATTCATCATATACTATTAATATATAATATTATATATATATTAAATTTATTATTATAATATAATTTATTTATAAATTATATATATAATTAATAATTATTATACTTAATAAATTATCTCTCCTCCTATATTAGACTGGCCTCTACACATACCGTATATTGTGGTAATTACTTAAACTAGCAACTATTATAAATGGGTCTCTCTCGGGATAGGTGATAATATAGGAGCGCGAGTGTTCGTGTTGGTTGTCGAGGCGTAGATAGAGATGGTTTCACTAGGGTGGGTAGGTATACTATATTATATATTCCATGATAAGAATATAGTAAAGAGTGCGAAATTAAATAATATATATATAATTATAAGTTTCATTAAAATAATTATAATATGATATACATATTTTATATAATAATTATACTATATACGTATGTATATATAATATAATTAAATAATTATAAACTTATTATATATATATAGTATATTTAATTAATATATATTATTTAGAATTTAATTTAATAATTATAATTTATTCAAATATAATTATATTATAACTTATTTAATAATATTATATTAAATTAATTTAATTTATTTAATTATTAATATTAATTTAATTATAATCTATTATAACATAATTACTATATTATATATATTATAATTTTATAATTATATTGAATAATTATATAATAATTACTATAATATATTTAATATAATAATTATAATATATATTATAATAATTATAATTATTATAATTATTGATAATTACTATTAAATTAATTATAATATTATTATAAATAATTTAATAATTAGAATAATTCATAATATTTAACACGACCATAAATTTACTAAAAAATAATTGAAATGAGATAATTTTGGTTTGTAACTGATTATATATTAATATAATATACTATACTATTAATTAAAATAATTATATATGAATAATTATATAATTATATTATTATATTATATTAATAATATTATATCATTATTATTTTATTAATTTATTAAGCTTATTATATACATTACATATCAATTATAAAGAATTTAACTATTAATAATTTAACTTATATATGTAATTTTATGTTAGTCTAAATATAATTATAATAATATTTATAATTATTATTATAAATAATTTATAATTAATATTAATTACTATATATATTATATTAATTAATACAATGCTTAATTATATATTATAATTATCTATATTAATTATAATATATATTAATAATAAATTATATAATATATTTTATATTAAATAAATATTTATCGCATAATAAATCTGTAAATTAACGAGTTCTAGTTAGTGAAAATATATAATAATTTTCTGATATATATATATATTTCTGTCCATTATACATGTGCATAAAATAGCCTCACACTCATATCAAAGCATGTATCATATCATAAATCATATAATGTAATTTAATATAAGAATTAATTGCATCAATCAAAATTAAATTCTGTTAATTGGATGTTAAATTATTCTTTTTATTTTCTGTAATTTTATAAATGCATTCATACTATATACTCCAGTATAATGATCTTTAGGGCAACTATGATATAGGTTATTGTTCATATGTTTATATAGCTCTATAGTTATTCATTATTATTATATGTATTACTGAGGACTATTTTAGGTCATCATGGCTCATGCTTGAATTATTATTTATATCTGTGCTAGAAGCATATTTGAATGGATCATTAGATAATAAAGCATCTTCCTCGTTGTAGTTCTTATACTCATTGATAAAAGCATCTTGGTTTGGTGTAAGTATAGATATTCATCGATGTATTTAAATATTATTCTATGGTTTATAATCTCGATTATTTTCATCTCTCTTCT